>DWCF01000241.1:0-54880 GCA_018230265.1 Delias oraia | reverse complement strand
GAAGTCAGAATCTGAAGTCAATTAAAACATAATAAAAAATCACAGAGATTCCATGTCTAGTCTCCTTCAATTGCTGAGTGTCAGTTCAGTTCAAAGCCGTTGTGATAAGGGGTGTCACTTCGCTGGCGAAGTGGGGGTGAAATGGCAAATAGGAGCCGACGTATTTTCACCCGCCACAGAAAATTAATATGATCAGCATAATTTGTTTATTCCCAAACGAAAACTTCATGTTAGAGTTCAATAACAAATGAAATATATTAAAATCAATAAGTTATATGAACAATGTGACATACAAAAACATTAAATAACCTTAATTATATATAATATACACAGACTTGTTATATTTGTATGTGTGTATATGCCTGTTCTGAGAAATTTATTTACCACTAAAGGAAAAAGGTGCGCGTTTTTATAATTATAACTGTTTTAACAAATTTTTTCTCAATATAGAACCTTTTTAGGTCGTAAGAACTTTTTTGATACTGGCTGATTTGCAGACGGAAAAAATATCTAGTTCGTTGACAGTATGAACTGATCAACGTCATAAGAAAGGGTTTTTTTACACAAACATGAAATATTTTAAGGATAATCAAAAAAAAATTTTTTATGAATCGTGTTGTTTTGTTTTTTCACGTCAAATGTGAATGAAAAAGCTTTGTGCTAACAAGAGCCTGTTTTTCTGCAGGAGATTTCAGTGATAACGGCATATTTTAATGAAAATCGTATTCAGGTCACCCATTGCGGATTCAGGTTGTTTTTTGACGCAGAAAAGCGTGAAAATATCTGGTGATTTAAATATAGGGAAAAATCGAGCCAGCTGGTTACCGCATTATTATATAATGTTTGCAGATGATTTCGGAATTGCTACAGGTATCTATCACCTACAAACTCTTCTTGGCTACTGATCACTTTTAATATATTAAAATGTACATAATTAAAATTATTTATGGATAATGGACCTGTAATGTTGTTGTGAATATCTATTTAGCTTGTCTATTAGAATGTATGCGAGTTTATTTGATTAAATTAAAAAATATTATTAGATATACAATAATTTAAGTATTATGTTTAAATGTTGCAGTCCATAAGATTTAGCTTAGGAAAACAACCTGAGTAGTTATTTACTGTTTACATTGTATGCTGTTAATCAGTACGAGATACGTACGAGATAGTTAATTGAAATCGGTGATCAGTAATTCCGTGATCAAGTGGGGATGTTGTTTACCAGAGCGGCGTTAGCGTTGTTAGTGTTGCAGTAAATTGATAACGACTGTCGATAAATTTGTAAGAAATGCATCCCTCAAGTATACAACAAATATTTTTCTAATGTAACATGAAATAAGAATGGATTTCAATTTCTTGAGCTTTAGTAAGGACAACACAAAAAGTATCAATTTAAATAACATGTTTGTTGTCTCTGCCTTCTAGTGGAATGAAAGTAATGATTAGGAGATTTAGCTGCTCTTACCACATGAATGTAGGGGTGAAATGCAAATTGCAGCAGTTACCGTTATCGTGCACCCCTAGCGGTGTGTCGGTCAGCTGGGTGCGCGCGCCGCGGTCGATAGGGCAGAGGAGACTCGGCGCAGGCGCGGGACTATCGAGCCCACAAACTGGCCGCCGCCGCCGCGCGCCTCACACGCGATGCATGCGGGAACTTAGCGGGACAACGCGCGCGGGCCTCATGGGCACCGTGCTGAGCTTCAGCCCGCGAGAGCGGCGCCCGCCCACCGCTGCACCACCGCCTGACCGCGCGTCTCTCGCCTACTCCTACGAACGGCTCAATAATGCTAAGAACAGAGAGAACCGCGACCTCACGCGTGACGAACGACGGGCAACCCTCGACGATGCCGCCAAAATTATCTCTGAGAAAACGGCGCTCGATAAAAACCTCAAGAAGCACTCTCTGTTCATCAACGCCTTGTCGTGGAAGAGATTCTCCACCGCCAACAATAATAAGAAGAAGTTGGAATGCAAGAGTAAAAGCGTGACGACGTTCAGGGCGCCGCTGACGGACAATGCGCCGCTCGATAGAAACAAGAACGTGAGCGTCGGGGGTGCGATCTACACGCGGGCGCCCGCGGTGCCTCCGCCGGCCGAAGTAGCGCGCACCAACGCGCTCAACAACAATGTGTGCTACGCAGAGAAGTTACCCACTTCGGCGGTCGGCTCTGCTCCTGTGGTGGTGCCAAGAAAGACGGTGATACAAGCCTCTACATCGGAGCTTCTTAAGTGCCTGGGAATGTTTCTCCATTCTCGATGCCACCGGCTGAGGGACTTCCAGGCGGGGGATGCGGTGATGTGGCTGCGGACGGTGGACCGTTCGCTGCTCCTCCAAGGCTGGCAGGTAATTGCGCACGCATTCTGTCGTCAATAATCCAAATATGCGTTAGACATCTTGAGGCTTACCGCAGAATGAGTCATTGTATGTTACGTTAAAATCTATTTTTGTATTAAGGTTGTAGATAAAAAAGGTTGTATACATTTCTATAGCTCATAGATCAGACAAAGGTATATGTTAAGTGTATTTGTATTGATTTTTCTCTTTTCTTTTGTTCATATTCCCCTTATATGTTGTCAGATTGTTGGCCTCCCTTTTTGAAGTCTCTAAAAAACTCGACACCTCTTTAATCAAAAGTTTCTTCTACTTCTCTTCTTATACTTCTTATTCTACTCGGGTGTGCTTAGCTATCTTCTCTCTCTTTTTTTATCTACTATCAGTTTACATTACCACAACTTTTGGTTATTCGATTAATTTTACCCAAGGTTTGTTTATTTGAATACATTATTATTGGTAAGTATTAGTAGATCATATGTTTATAAATGTACATATTGTTGACAAGACATAGTCGAGTAGCATTAGCAAATTAAAAACGCAACGGCAAGATTTGTGCGAAATACAAACAACGAAGTAAAAAGAGGTCTACGCTCTGCCTTTTCATATTTCCGCACTTTTATACTGTTATTTTGTAGCAGTTATAAAAATAATTATAGGAGTATTTTTAGAAAGCAGGTCAAAACCCTTTAGCAGGAAGTAGGTTAAACGTAAACCTACCCTCTAAACAAAATGGTAGCGTAGATAATACATACAACAAATACTTAACCATTGCTTTTTTAAATGTTTTTTTGTTTTTATAAAAAAAAATTGTACTCTGTTACGCTGAGTGAGTGAGGTTAAGCGGCCGCTTAAGCGGCGTAAGAAGTCAGAAATATATTCAAAGCGCAGATTACGGCGCGGTTTGCCATGGACTACTGTGATCTTTTATCCGCCTGCTTCGTTGTCCGTGATATATTTAAAAAACCTGACACTAATAAAACCATTCATAACTTAACTATACTATTTCTACAAATTTTTACCAAAAATTTTAATACAATAACTTAATAACTTAAAAATGTATTATAGCACATTAATTAAACCATACTCGTGTCATATTTTCAACATTAGGGGGGTTTAATAATAACACTATTTCATATTGACAATTATTTAATTTTAAACATTGGCAATTTTTTTATCAATAATTTCTCTCGTGTTTAGAATACATTTACCAAGGTAGTGAAATACTAGGTAGTAAAATCTACTTATGAAATAATTTTGGACTCCTTATTGTTTAAATTTTAAATTAAATTATTAAACTCTGGAATATTTCAATTTATTAATATATCCTGATATTACAAATAAATAACTTTTTGTTACTATGTGATAAGTTATAATGTATATGGTCACGCGATGGGCAAAAGTAGGTAAAAGCCTGATCTAGATAACTGTCTGGAAAAATTTTGGAAAAATAATTTGTGACTTTGAGGTAATTTAATTATGAAATAGGGAATTCTCAATATTTACCATTAGATTTGTCGGTTTATTTTCTCATCGTGTTAAGGAATATTTTCAATTGTCTTAATAAATTATGCTAACAAAATCATAGATTTATTTTCAGTTGGTGATTAGTAGCTTTTATTGTGATACACTTGAAGTTAAACTTGTATAAGTTAAATAAAAAATAATAAAGCTTGAAGAAATCTAAAGAGTTTCAGAATTTTTGCGTTGGCAAATAAAAATAATATTTTTAGACAAATTTTATAACTTTAATAATTTTTCGTTGCTCGGTGATTTAAAATTTTTCGAAATCTGAAAATTTGTAACTAACTGTATAACTAGAACTATCGTAAAAAATGCTTTAAGGTTTTATATCGCTCTCAAGACTGTGATTGGTGTCTTAAGGCCGTCTATCACACAACTAGTGAAGGTGAGTTCATTCAATATGTATGGAAAGGCCTCTACGACACCAATCAATAGCGTCTCGCTTCATGAATAAGGGTTTGTTTAGAAAGAGACGAAAATATCTTGTGAAGCTGGAGAGAAATATTTCTCCTTGTTTCCTATTAAATAATTATTCTAAAATAATCATTTATAATTAACATGGATGTTCTTTAAGTAACCATTAATGAAGCACTTATAAAAGAATTTCCTTAAATTACATACAGTTAAATACGTTCCTTAAATGCGTAACGATTTTAATTTGAAAAGTGACAAGAACTATTTTGATGAATAGAAAAAGATAGTGTTTTAAATTAATCATTGTATCATTTTAAGAGTTAAACATTTAAATAAGTTCGCTGTTTGACATAAAAAAATCTTGAATTGCTTAACGACAACACTGGACTTAATTTCCTGGAAGATACTTCTAAAACTAGAGCTTTACCGAGAAAATAGGTTAAATATTGAATATTTATTGCGTTTATCGTGTGTTGGTATAAAGGTTCTGAGTTAAAATGATTTTAATAGACGCAAAAAATTATCTGCCGGATATACTTAATATAAGTAAGATACATATAAAACCAATTTTAAGTTATATGTGTAGGAAAAAATTGGAGTAATTTTTTCAGTAGAGAGACATAAGTCAACGTTTGCTGACGTATTTTTAGAAATATATAAAAAATTCTTATGTCTACCGATGTAAAATGGTTGATAAAAAATGTGGCAGCACCCATTGTAGGTAGTTATGCCCAATCTTACCTGGCTGCTGGGAAGTTGGTATGCAGAATTCAAAACAAAGTCTACAGCAAAATTATTGGTTTCAGTTTTAAGCAGAGTTAGTTATTCTTAAACAAATAGTTATTAATACGATAGATTATTTTGTATTAGGATTATGTATCAAATATCTTTTAGTGAATCATATTTCGTTTGCCAATTTTCTCCCCCTTTGCAATATTATAGTCTTCTTTAGTCTGTATCAGGTTACTGGGCACTGAAATAGCGCGTCATGTTGAAAGGATAAGAAAAAAATTGTGTGTAATATGTTCAGGAACTAAACAAGTCAAAGTCAAATAATTTTATTCAACTTTGGCTTAAATGTAACTCTCATGAACGTATCACCGATTCAGAAGGAAATTGCATAGTAGAATCGGCAAGAAAATATTTTATTTCAAATTAAAATCGATTACATTTAGGTCTAGCATTACAGTGGTTATCAAAATGAGTTGCAGGTGCAGGAATTTGATTCCAGAGATCTTTGCCTTGAATGTAAACAAGAGGAGTAAAATTATTTTTCTTATTTCAGGATGTGGCATTCATAAATCCAGCCAATGTGGTCTTCGTGTACATGCTCGTCCGAGAGTTGGTAGATGGAGAGAGAATAGCGCGACCGCAAGAGCTTCAAGCCGTGGTTTTGACCTGCCTCTACCTCTCTTACTCGTACATGGGCAACGAGATCTCGTACCCCCTCAAACCTTTCCTCGTCGAGGACTCCAAAGATAAGTTTTGGGATCGATGCTTATTAATCGTCGATAGACTGTCTTTTAACATGTTAAGAATTAATTCCGAGCCGGGCTTCTTCACCGAGGTGTTCACGGAGTTGAAGGCCTGCGGCGCCATCGAGAACCCCCCTCCCGCACCGCCGCACCCCGCCCCCGCACCGCCGCATGCCCTCACCGCCGCCTGACATACAGAGGTCGCCGTCTTGAGGCTAGCGTTGACAGACAGGCCCAGCCGTGTTTGATGTCGGCTTTTAACTGCCGAGAGTCTTGGTCGATCCGCGATAGGATACGAATGGTCTTATAACCGCGTTACAAATATTTAATACACTTCTACATACAGCCCGTGGAGCCGTTTTTCTACAATACGAAATTAAACTAGATTAGTTGTAGCGAAATTTTTAATAAAAATTCATATTGTTGGCACAAATAAGATTCTTCATAGCAAATGTGTTTTCACAATGTACTATTAAATGCACTGCTACGTAATTGCTACGAAAGCTACGACGTAGTACTGTTCTTTCCGTTATCGATCTACAAGTTAGTATTTGTATAAATTTTCATGACAATGAGGCTGAAAACGGGTGTATTTATAAAACGTTGATTGACCAGAGACTCGAAGCAGAAAAATAATTTTGGTTAAAATCGTAGTAAGATTGCATCGTCTGTAGCAACGTTAACTGTATTGTGATAAAATTAATGAAAGAGCTAATTTAATAGCGAATTTATGAACGATGAGGTATCTTACAATCACAAGTGAATACTATGATTGAATTACTAACGTTCCAGGCTATCCGATGTTTACATGAAATGAGGTTGCATAGTTTTGTTTATAGTATATAAAGTTGGTAATGTAATTATACATTCTCATTATAGGAAAAGTAATCTTTTGAATTAACATATGGTATAAACTGAAAATTAATATTTAATTTAATGTAACTATGATCAATTAACTATTAGAGAAATGAAGTACAGATATGTATCTAACTGTATTTGTTAGACAAACGATAAGAATACATCGTTTTTAAATCACGGTAGCCAGGCCAGCGATGTAGACAGTGTATACCTGGGACTTCGAAAATTCCATAAAAGCGCATTAGTCCCGATTTTCTTGTAGCAATGTATTCATGTCTATACGATACTGTAGGTAATGTCTGAATGTAATAACTGCTGAAGTGAGCAGTCTTAGTCCAATAGATCAGCGGTTAGTTAATAGGTAAGAGTTTCGTGTAGTAAAAAGTTGTATTGAAATTTAGTTAGATAATAGGTAAAGCAGGCGGGGGGTTGCAATAAGGCTCCGGATATCCGGTCTAGTCCTTCAGATAAAAGTACGTACTACGGCCGGCTCAAAGCACGTTCCGTCTTGAAGTGCTAATTCTCTTAACACAAAGATGTTTCATCACATTTTGCCATCTTTTTGTTCTTATTGAGTGTTATTTAATCACTATATTGACCTAAATGAGTTTTAAATACATTGTAAATAATTATATCCATGGATTACCTAAAGTATATTACAAAGACCAAATTCTTGATGATTGAAAATTAGCACTTCATAGACAGAAGTCCATGTTAAATATAGGTCAAATTTTGCGATGTTTTGTACAGATAATGTTAAACGAGTCTTGTAAGTCTAGTTTAAAATCCTTTTTAAAAGAGACTATTTCCCAAGCGTCAACGAAGAGCGTCTCAAGACATTTTCTTGAAAGGGAACTAATGTTTTATAATAAGGCGTATAAATATAACTGCTTTGAATGGCACTCGGAACACGTTTTTGGAGTTGAAATCGTTGCTTTTGATTTATTTTAAAACGGATAAACTTTATTAGCTGATACATTACAGCATACTCTACTTTATCTAATATCCAATCACGTAACTTCATGAGTAAGTCTTTATTTCATTATAAATATAATTATATATATACCTATCTATATAATGGACCTATAAAAGTGTATGTATTAAAAATAATTATTTTCATATTTCAGTTGAAAGCAATTAACGATGATTATTTATTTATAATTAAATATACTATTACAAATAATATATTTTATAAATTAACAGTTTTTTTTTCGATCAGGACACGAACTATTAAGAATACCGTAAAACTCATAATCATCATCATCATCATCAGCCCATCAAGTCCATTGCTGGACATAGGCCTCCCCCAAAGACGCCCACCTTTTACGATCTTAAGCGATCAGGATGCAGCGATTGCCAGCGATCTTCACAAGTATACCACATTTATTTGAGCTAAATCAAATGGACATCTTAAACCGCTCGAGCGCTACTTTTAGAAAAGAAATAAATACGCATACTTAGGATGGTTTAAGTTGATGTTGAACAACAGATTGTCATATGAAATTACCTCTAGGACTATATTAAAGATATTGGTTATACGCCTTTTTCAATTTTTTTTGTAATATGACCACCGAGTGCCAATGACGTCTAGTCATTTCTAATGTAAGTAATTATAGAATCTCTGAAAAACTCATTATTGTTCGTTGTAAGGTAGTTGTTTGTATGTATTGTTTCGTATTCAGTTTTGTTATTAGCGTTACTACTTTTAAAATTAACTTATTTAGGACTTAATTATTGATATTATTAATGGCGCTGCACATTTGTTTCGTATTTTGTTAGCCCATGACCTAACTTATATTTCTGAAGGGCCCATATTTCTAAAGAGCTCTGTCTAAAATGTATCTTTTAAGTCCGTATGCAAAAATGTATTCATATTAAATAGGGTTAAATTCAAGAAAATCAAGAAAAACTAGCTACACTGCTCTTAAAACTAGATTTAAGTTTTATTCTCGTTCTAGAATACGAGCCGACATTATATTCTTTCTAGAGAATTGCAAGTTTTAATAACGTGAATGACAAGGAAACTAATTTGTGGCTTTTAAATCTGAAAAATAATTAGTACTAGTTAACAACCGGTTAACTTTAGTTTTAAAAATTAAAAAAATAAATATTTCCCGCGTTATGCAAGCTTGTAAGTTGTAGCTACACGTATAGTACACGATAGGGAATGATAATGCCGATTATAAAATTATAACTGATACCGTCTGCGTCTTTGTGTAATTTTACCTTTGTGTAATAAATTAATTTAAAGTAAACATAAATTAATTAAATAATAGGCATATATAAAACGATTTGTATCGAAAACTAATATGGGCTCATTAATGCAGTACGTTACGTTTAAAAAGAACTATGATTCTTTCCTGTGACGATTATTGAGTGAAAAAAAAATGAAAATGTATTTATGAGATAGATTGATTAATGATTAAACATAGGCACATATGTTCTTTTCCCATATTAGTATTTGATATGCACTTGTTTTTAATCAATCTCCAAAGACCCTTAGAGTAGAGATTAACGAATGTAGCTAAGGAATTAACTGTACATTCCAATTAATAAAACATAAGTCAGTTAAGCTCTCGCTCTCTTAAATTGTGTAATTATGGTCTCCGTAGATCTGCCATCATTATTTTTTTGTTGAAATTCCATTAATTGGTTTATGTATCTAATTAATGCTTATACTAAAACACGAATTTTAACGACTAGGTACAAATAACGCGACGTCACAAGTGCGAATACGTTAGTGAACATTTGAAATATATCTTCTTTTTCCATACTCACATTTGTTAAATAACATTCTGTAAATATACCAAATTATTAAAAAAATTTCGTATTTAAAATCCTTTGTTTTATTACCATTTAGAACCCTGTGACATTATTTTGTGTAGGTGTGCTTTTGTCTATCGACTTAAATGATTTGTATTTATTGGCAGTTTTAAAAAACGAGACATTCTTATTCAACATATATTATTAGACATATTATTTATCAGCATATATTTAGAGTTAATAGTGAATCAATAAAAAGTGTATATTTTGAATTTCAAAATTTTATCTATTATTTTCTAGTAAGATGATATAATCTAGAGTATCTATATTTCAGTCTCTTATTTAAAAATTTTGAGAGCACTATTTAAAATAACTAAGTAACCAGCAAGACCTTAAATTAGGCTGTTTGCCATTAAATTTGCCATGTAAGTTTATCCTAGAAGTTTAAAAATTCAAGGTTATCTGTATTATCATTTAAAAATTTATTAGGTTTTCTCTCGTCTTTATTAAATAGCTTACGCATGCGTTAGTATGTATATGGTCTAAATAAGTCAATCTCCAGGACTAAAAAAATATTAGATAAAACTCAATTTATGTGCAATTATTATGCTGGTAATTTAGCTTAATTTAGCTGGTAATTGCATAATTCTCAATTTGTGTCGCTTTTGGTGCTAGTTATTGAATTCCACAAAATAGTTAATAATTTACAATGTATTGAAAATATTTTAATATTATATTCATTAATTATTATTTTTAATGCTTAGTTTATGAATATACCATTGATTCAAACCCAGCATTAACGAAATGTAAAATTGGCAGGTTAGTGGTTACTTACCAAAAAATTACTTTGCCGCATGTTTACAGCCTGCTCAGAACACATTTTAGCTCCGCTCTTGAAACACATGTTTGTGAGCATTGTGAATAATAAAAATATTTTTTGAGCAAATCAATTTATCATTTTGTGCAAGTCTAATACTATATAGAAAAATCAAATTGGTTTTGTTTTTACTTGAATGCGTTTAACTTTAATATTTGCGAACAGATTACATAGTACGAGTATGTAGCGAAACTTCAAAGTTATCAATCAGTAGTCTCACAATATACAAATTCGTAATATTCATTTCACAAAATATTTGGTTATTGGAAAAAGGAGAACACCTTTAGTTTTGATTTATTTACATTATTAATAACGTTTTTGAATATCCGGCTAGTACTTAATTATATTACGAGGACAAACAAAAATCTGTCAAGATGAGCGAATATCCTGATCCTGATGAAGAATATGAACTTATGTATTCAGATGAACTGGAAATAATGAGAGAAGTTGATAGTGGCACAGGTAACTACAGCGTTCAATAAAATAAACCCAATAAATAAGAAATAATATTCAATATAATTATTTTAGAGTAGGTAGTTGCTTTATATCTTCAGATATAAAACAATGAATTAATGAGTAGTTAACCTAAACAATCCTTTATATATAGATTTAAAGGAATTTGAATTTATTTCAGAAATAAACCCAGTTTTAAAAGAAATTAATCCTGCCAAAAGAAGTCTTGATTTTTCAAACACTCCAATCAGTCCTCTTAGCCACAAAAATAATGAACCAAATGAAGTAGTCCATAGCACACCTAACAGAACCAAAACAAATGTTTTTGCACAAGATGATAGACATTTAGCAAGTAAACGAACAGCCGAGGAATTATTTGGTGACATAGATGACATAGACTTTGATAATATGCAGCTGCCAGTCAAAAAACATAAGACTGAAGAGGAAAATGATATGGATCTAATTAATAAAATATTAGAAGGTAGACAGATAAGACAGATGTTAAATGAACCTAGTAATAGAATTATTTTTGATACAAAATCTTTCTACAAAGTGAAAGACAATTTATCTTTAAATATTCCCAGGTAAGTAAAAAATGAAGCTTGAAATACTTGTAATTCAATCATACTTAATCTGCAAGAGATTATTTCATAGTAAAATATATTGGCCATATGCATTACTATGGAATTTTGGGAATTTTCTATAGCCTGTAAAGCTATTCATTCTATAAGATCTTTTTTCGGATTGACAATGTTATGATACTCTCATTTTTATGAATTTAATTTTTTTTTAAACCAATACTTTTGATTCCAGGTGGAATTTTATGCCTTTAACAAATGCAGATGGTACTCGCATGTATGTAAGATTGGAATCTGAAGATGCCTGGAATATGTCCATAGACAAATGTAGCAATGAATTGTCATTGCATGAATCCTTAGCAAATGCATGGGTAGAAGCTAGAAAAATTGTTAGTTAGCATTTTTCACCTTTATTGAAATCATGTGTCTTTCTACTAAGTGCTACCAGCATTGTTTCAATTGTAATAAGACTAAGTTCTTAAATATTAAAAATATTTTTTTAATAAACTGTTTCAAGAGTTACAAAATTTTATGCAAGCCTTGTGCTAGATTTATTACTTTATTATATTGCATATATTGGTTCAGTGTTATCTCTGTAATAAAATTATGTTAAAATAGTTTATATGCCAAATAAACTAGTTATTTGATGCAAATCTTTAAAAAAATCCAACTTCAGTTAGAGAACAAAGAGCAAACAACAAAAGCTTTAAATGAAGATGTCATTGAGATTCCAGTCAGTGAAAATGTGGATTTATGGGTAGACAAATATAGGCCAAGTTCCTACATTGAACTCTTATCAGAAGAACCTGTTAATAGGGCGTTATTACATTGGCTACACTTATGGGATAAGGTAAAATACTTTTTAAAATGCTGTTACTATATCTGTATTTGAACTGGCAATGAATATTTAGCATGTTGTATCAAAATTAACCAAATGGTTTAACAATAACAACATAAAATCATAGCATATCACTTTAATAAAGTCTTAAATGAACATAAAAAATTTCAGATAGTATTCAAAAAAGAAGTGAAAATGAAGGAGCCTCAACAACAGAACAAATTTTATAAACGAACAGGGCAATTCCAACTTACAAATAAGTGGAAGGGGAAAAAAGAGGCAGAGGTAGAGTTAGATCAAGATGGAAGACCACACTTCAAAGTGGCTTTGCTGTGTGGACCTCCTGGGGTGGGGAAAACTACTTTGGCTCATTTGCTAGCTAAACTTGCAGGTAATATCTTAATTTTAAACACTAAGTAAGTAAAGTAGTAATGAAAGTTAAGTAAGTAAAATAAAAAAGTAATATAATCATATTTAATATATATTTGGTAAAATAGCCACTTTACATAGAGCTTATAACAATTTGTGAAGTCCTGTAATCCTAATTGGTGCACGGAAATTCGTATTCATATATTGAAAATGGTTTATCTGCCAATTTCGTTACACGCGGGTCTTCTGATCAGTTTTACAAACATATTTTTATTATTGTTGTAAAACCCGAATAAAATAGTTAAAACGTTTCAAACCCGACTAGTAGTTGCTTACGAGCATAAACAATAATTTATCGCGTAATTGAAAGCCTTTAATTAAATACATAGTTTTGAAGCCGCGTTTCGGATAAAAATACCACGCTCAAGATGATTTTTATGAAATTAAAGGTAATAACAGTTATATGTTTCTTAAAAAATCATTATATTTTCTACTAGATCACTACCAATTTCGTTGAAGAAGAAAGTTCTTTAAATATAAATATAACGTTCGTACAATAATGTATCATTGTCGATATAAAACAATATGGCATCAGGTTACAGGCCGGTGGAATTAAATGCATCGGACGAGCGAAGTACGGAGGCTTTTCAGAACGCATTGCAGAGCGCAACCCTTATGAGATCAGTTCTGGATGCTGATAAAAGACCAAATTGTCTTATTCTGGGTAATTATTTCAAACCATATTTTAACTAATAAAAGGATGTGTATTTTTTGATTAAACTAATATATTAAACAGAAATAAGAATTGTTCAACAGAAAAATAATCTTTGTTGTTTTTCTGGTTTGTTTGGAAAAAGAACTGTAAAAATAGTTTTCAATTTGAATAATATTTAGTCTCACAAATATAATAAAAATACCTATATTAATTTAAATTAAATGTATTGATATGTGTCTTCTTCAAAAAATTGCTTCTGAAAATATATTCTATTTGTTTATACTTGAATAATAAAAATTAATATTACTTTTTAAAATCTATATTAATATCATTTTTGCTTCATCATCATCATTTCAGCCGTAAGACGTCCCCTGCTGGACATAGACCTTCCCCTTTGACCTCCATGAATAATGTCATTTGGGGAGTATTTGCCATAATCGCCACTATTATATATGTATATTACTACAAATAGAAATAATAGGAAACCTTTTTCAAATGTTTAGTTTTTAACTGCATTATCTTTAATTTACATTAATGTCAATAACACTGAATTGATTCAGAATCAACTACAGAGGGAACTTGATAGCTCGAATGTCAAGGGAAATGTAAAAAATTCGAGTTATTGAGTTTTCGAGTTAACATGAATTTCGAGATACATAGGATTTATTTGCTAAAACTTCGACTTGTCCAAGTAAGACGCCACAATATTTTACTAACTACGGCTTACGGAGTTTCTATTTTGAAATTATAATTACAGAGAATAAATATTCTTAACTCCTCGTAGGGGAATAACATTTTGCTCGAGTTTCAATGTCTAATTATTTGAACATATCGCGTAATTAGAGGTTCAGCGAATGGGAATAGCATTTTTTTTTCAATTTAATGAGGATTTCCACTAAACGAGGTTGGAGTTCTCGAGGTTTCTATGACGTATAAGAACTGTTGTCAGCTAAAGAAGATTTTATGTTTACTTATTTGGAACGAAATGATTTTCAGATGAAATAGACGGTGCACCAATACAAACAGTGGAACTCTTGGTAAAGTGGTGTACAACGAGTTTAAATAAGAAAGAAGATGGGAAGAAGAAAGCCAAATCATATCCTTTGCGGCGCCCTGTCATTGCCATCTGTAATGACGTGTACGCCACATCTTTACGACCACTTAGGTAAACATTGATTTCTATTACTTTCGAATTTGACCATTTATATAATGAACACCACTTTAGAGTGAATATTATTGTTTTATTAAATTGTCTTTGACGGATATTAACACTGATGAACTTAATTATCATTTAAGTGCATGTTTTTAGTTATTTTGAATTGATAAATTATATCATCAACATATCTGAAGTAAAATAATTAAATGTTATTTATTTTGTTTTTACAAAGAAACACCATTTAGACGTTCTTTAAATTATATTTACTTATTATTTAATACAATATATATTTTTTATAGTATAGCGGACAACGGAGTAGATCTCTTATATAGTAAGAGAACACCGTTGCCCATGGACAATCAACTCACAGTCTGCGCATTGTTTGTATTGTCGGCTTTTTACGCCACTTAAGCAGCATTTTAAGGGCCTCCGATATACACACTCACTCTTCAAAACTCAGTACAAGTTCCGTTTCACGCTAAGTATTATATGGGCCCGTGGTATAACTTCCCACAAGTGAAAGATACATATCATATATTTATATGCAAATACTAAACACACTCACAGAAAACTCAGCGTTAAATGGTAGATGTAACAATGCGCGGACTGAGACGCGGTTGACCATGGGCGGCGGTGTTTTCTTACTATATAGGAGACTCACCTGGCCCGTTGACCGCTATACCATAAAAAAAATTATCATCCGATTACGTACTAGGGTAATGGAAGTATGAATTATTTTAAACTTATAACAAAACTTCTATTATGAATCATATTATTATTATAGAGAGACAGCGAAATACTATTTATCTGCAACATTTGTAAATTCACTGCTATTATTCGAACACAAGACGTTTAGCTTAATTCATGGTTAATAGTGTCATGAAATATTCAGGCACCATGTTAAAGTAATAATAAAACTTATATAGTTAACTTTACACCGTGGATTCCGCTCCTACGCATTCGCGGCCCAACTTGGACAAAAGATGGAAGTCCGCTTATCCTAGGGGAATATGCTCGTTTGCCTCCCAATTTTCATAAAAAAAGTTCAACAAACTGTCAAAGACTTTCTTGGTATAGTTTATTTACTAGGGAAATATAATATAATAGGCTATGATTCTATATTAATCTTGCTATGATTCTTAATCGCTGAAAACAATTTCCATCCTATAACTGCTCATATGAAATAATAATCCATATTATTAGTAGATTGCAATTTGAACTTTGTGATTCAGAGAACGCTTTCTCATTAAAAATCTAAAGTTGCATTGCTGTCACCGCGATATTTGTCGTTCCACAATTGAGAGTGTTTTTTAAGGCATTTTGTGCCGCGCACCACCTCTCTGTGAAATAATTTACAAGTATTTCCAAACCAACACGACTTGGGGACTATCAAGAAAAGAGCGTACACATTCCTTAATGGCCGGCAACAAAGGCTGGAGGTGTCCATGGGCGGAGGACCGCTTGCCCTGGGTGAGCCTCCTGCTCGTTTGCCACCGATTTTATAAAAGAAAAATAGCATATCTAAAAAAATTCAGGTAAAAAAACCTTTCCGCAGACCGATATCAATGACGGTAACAGTGAATTCTGTGAGCGCGTCTCGCCTTTCCGCTCGATTGGGCGTTGTGGCCAAATGTGAGCGGCTTTCAATAAATCCACGTTTGTTGAACGCGCTAGCGGCGCGCGCGCAGGGAGATGTACGCAGTGCGCTGCATGTTCTTAGCTTTTGCCGTGCGAAACGAAAGCCGGTAAGTTTTTTGTCAATGTGAAGCTAAATTTATGAAACTTGTCTTGCCCTTATCTATATGATTTTTTTTATAGTTGCGGTATTATATGATATTATAATTGATATGATATTTTTACTCATCATTAATGGTAAATTGTTAAAAGTTAAATTATTAATGACAATTATTTATACGTATCTCAGACAGTGTTCAGTTGAAATGAATAATTTAACAAATAGTAGTAATTTAACTAACGAGTTTAAGAAAGGATTACTTAATTAGCGTCTTTTACTTATGATTGAAGATTCGGGTATAAATAACGACTTATTTAAAAGCTTACCATTCAATATCCAAACGTCTTCTGGTACGTAGCTCGTGCTTGTAAAAAGAAACTCATTAGCAATGGAAAATACAGTTGAAGCGACAGTGAACGGGACTGGTGAGAATTTGATATATACCTGTGGAAAATGTTTGATGTACTACTATGATTACAAAATTTTGGTCCAGCATTTGTTCTGGCGGCACAACGACGGAGGATACAAGTGCACGGAATGCAGTATGAAGCGCTGGCCATATGCCACTCATATTTGCCACGTTTTGCCGTTTGAAGAATCCATCCTAAGTGATGAAGAAATTTATTGTATCTGTGGCATAGAAGACAAAGAGTCGCCAATGATTGGATGTGACTCTCCCCAATGCAGGTACCAGTGGTACCATTTCCATTGTGTTGGGATTGAGTCACCTCCGGAAGGGGACTGGTATTGCCCGCTATGCTTGGATAAGGCCGAATCACAGGAGATGAAAACTAAGATAAAAACTTGAATAACATCCAGTGAGCGAAGAAATAACTATTCTTTATGAATTAATATAAGATTTATTACCAGATTTGTAATGACATCTTATTAGCTATGCGATACAACGCTAAGGAGACCATAAAACTTTATAAATCTGCGATTATTGATTGTGTCTACATCGTTGAACTTGTGTCGCGACATACTTACTGTATTTAATATTAATTAAAATAGAAAAATGAATATATTATTATCAATGTAGTAATTATTGTAATTTATTGTAATACTGTGAAATTGTACATAATTAATAAACGATATTAATAGCCTCAGACTTTTCTATTACTGCAAAATAAAAATAATATTCAAGGTTTATTTAAGCAAAACTATAATCTAGTCATGAAAAATATACCTGAAAGCGACATATTAAATAAGTTTTCTTCCCTTATTGTCTACAGTCTACACCGTCAATAAATAAAATACGTCAGCATTACGCTCTAGGTCTTGTATCCAAATAAAGTCGTTACACTAATAAATTGAGTGATACGAAATCTTGGCCATGGAGTTAAGAATGCAGTCAAATAATAAGGCGATGCGATTTTTTCCTTTGTATAAATTGTCTTTCTTACTAGGAGCTCTTAGTTATAATTAAAATATTTTTTTCTTGAATTGTATTTATTGAGAAGGGTGTAAGTTTACTAACTTACAGATCGTGCTTCGATAAAATTAATGATAATCTCTAGCTAAGCTAATTTTAAAATACATGTCTTGAAATGCTTTTATCTATTCTACTATATGGGTGCATTTTTCTAAGGGATGTCTAGATTGAATTCACAAGCATAATTAATATTTCCACTCACAAAATTTCGCTAATAATTTTGATAATTTTATTTTCATCGGTATTTCAAAACCAGTTTTAATTTATTTTTAAATTTACGGTTAACTTACATCTAGCATAGATTAATAATATAAAAGTTAAGAGAAAGGAAGACATAACAAAAGTTAAGAGATAACATAAGTACAACAATACAACCTTAACGCAAAATAGGAGCCATAATAATGACGTCATACCATTACAACAATACAGTGAAAGAACGATGCGAAATATAATGATAGGATAATAAAATTAAATGAGTCATCATCTACAAAAATGTGATTACATGAGTGTTAAATGTCCTGTAAGGTTTATGAAGTTTTGTTTTTCAGTTAAACATAGACGATGTAGAAAACACATCGTTTGGTATGAAAGATTGCAATAAGACTATGATGCAAGCGCTGCAATCAATATTTGCAGTTAATGACAAAGATCCGAATGCTGCCCACAATATAATTCAAGCCGCCGGAGAATATGATAGGTATTATTTTGTTTGGAAGATACTTTTTCTTAAGGTGCATTCGTATTTGAAGAGAAACACAAAATTTAATATTAATTATAAAATTTACATACCCATTGTTACATTCAAGTCCAATACAACAACCCTCAAAGCATTGTCTCATATATAAATACTATAACAGCATAAAATATAAAAACATTTCCCTATGTATGTACCGCCCATGAACAAACACGCCACAGTCCACGCATTGGTTGAGCTGCCGGGTTTTATGCCGCTTAAGCGGCACTTTTTAAGGGCCTTCGATATCTTCAATAACTTTGCGAAACACAGTACAAGTACCGTTTCACGCTGAGTATTCTGTGAGCCCATGGTATCACTCCGAGCGAGCCGGTCCAATTAGTGCGTCACCATATTATGCTTCAGCAAGGCTCTCCCACGGGTGCGACAATATTAAGACACTCGCCCGCCCACTGTCAGGCCCTTCCGGAGATCAAACAGATTATAAATTAAATACCTTTCGCTTCTTGGTACACTTTTTAAACAATTAACTTCGAGGCTTTCATTACTAGTTGTGGATTCTGTTGCCAGATCTCAAAATATTCCTTTTCCTGATCTCTTTTTCTATATCATGACATGGATGACAGTGTCATATGTACATATATCATGTACACTTTATATATAATGTATATATTTCCAAAAATATATATGGAAAGTTTCCGTTTTGTCTCCCCAATGATTGAAACTAAAAGTTGTGATGTTATGTATTTAATTAAAAAATGATAAGGACTTACTTTCATATTATGAATATATAAACATATTATAAATTGTGTATATATCGTGTATAGATTTAGTCTTATGAAAGTTGTCTTTACAGATTAGCAGATGGTATATTCGAAAATTATATATCAGCTCGAGTTGATGCACGATTGCACGTCGCCTCCGAGACGATGTCCTGGCTCCGTCTTTACGACATTATTTATGCGTGGACTCTAAGAAATCAGAATTATTCCTTATATGGAGCGTTGCCATACTGTTTATCGAGATGCCATAATGTTCTCGCCGCACGGCAACCTATAAGGGTCAAGTTTCCAATGCAGGCACGGGAAGTAAGAATATTCTAAAAAAATAATTCATAATTTTAATAGTATGTGTGATATTAAAACTTTGAAGTCATCTCGGTCTTAGAGTTTCGTATTTCGACTGTATTTTGACTGTTCTGCTGTATACTCAACATTACTTAATGTGAAACAGTCTCAAACGCTATGATTTATTGCTGAGAGCCAATATTTGGAAATAAAAATGCACTTAGGTGAAAGTTGTTTGTTGAGTATAGTGGAACTAGGAACTCAAAATAGATATTTTGATGACTAGATAGCGCGTGGATTTCATTTATTATATAGTTATTTCCATTACTAAACCCTTGCGGTTTTTTTATTTCACTTTATTTCTTTATTGTTACAATTTGCTAGAAACATAAGTTGAATTTCCAAAACGGTTATTCAAATAGGTGTTATAAAAATGTTTTATTGTAATTATTCAATACTGAAATTAAGTGAAGCAGTAAATGAACTATTGATAATTAAACTAATTTATCCATTAGTATATTTTCACTTGAAATAACAAATTACTCGATTAATAAGACTAATTTGGCTTTTAAAGAAAGGATTACTAAATCACCTAATTTATAAATTTATATAATTAATTTATAAATGTATTATTTAAAAAAACAAACGTTTCTTAGTCTACATCTAGGAGAACTTGATAAAAACCAATAAAAAGAATTGCAAACATAAACAATGCAAAACATTACAATAAATATGTAAATAATTATGTTGAATAAAATCAGCTAATGTAAATCATTTTGTTAGTTTACGTCTTCTTAAACTACCTACTAATCAATTAATCAATACGTAATGATTGAGAAATGAGGCTGCTAGTTTCTTCCAAAATATACAGCCTACTATTCGTACTTATCTTGGTTTAAGTATAGTAATATGTTGGTGGTAAAATCTCATAAGCTATGCCATTTATTACTATGTTTTATATAGGGAAAAACTAAAACATTAAATAGTTGTGATATCTTAAATGTAACAAAAGTTATATATAAGAATATTTGTTTTTTTTTGTATAGCGGACACCGGAGCAGGCAGGTTTTCTATATGGTAAGAGAAATCCGCCGCCCATGGACAACCACGCCACGGTCCGCGCATTGGTTGTGTTACCGGCCTTTTATGCCACTTAAGCTACATTTTAAAAGGCCTCCGAGTGAGAATTCACTCAGCGAAACAATATAACACCGTTTCAAGTACAACTACCACTTCACGTTGAGTATTCTGTGAGCCCGTGGTATCACTTCGGACGCGCCGGTCCAAAAACTACTTTTAACACTTTCATTTGTTTTCAATGTGCACTGTTTTAGTCAGTGTTCTAACATTGCATATTTCATGACGTATTATATTCCTTTCAGCCATTCAACTCTTAAGGGGTTTGTAATCTTTTTCTTTCAGATGGCCCGCAAAAAGACTGAACTGGAAAGCATATTAAGTTCAGTGTGGCGTGGTAGCACACCGTCTGTACTTACAGCCAGGAAAACGCTCCTATTAGATGTCATACCTCTTTTACCGTATTTATTGTCACCACAATTAAGATCCGCAAATGTGCAGGTAATGTTATACAATACACTCACAATAGTGGAATAGTTTGATGGATTGTCATGAAAAACTAGAAATCTCCTTTGTACATAATTTGTCTTTTTCTTATTACTTTAACACAAATTATTAAGAGATTTGTCGCAGTGTAACAAAGTAAACGATACCTACGACTGTTTTAAAAAACTATGAGAACTTGTTTCATATAACTTGAATTGTTTGTAGGAGTTCAGGAAAAGTTAAATCATAAATGGCACGAATAGGAAACAGTTCCTACCTGTAAACATTTGGGATGTATGATCACGTGTCTTTTCAGAAAATAATATAACTTTGCTGTCAAATATTAATGGTTCATTTGGTCTGACTATTATAATTTATAAATTTTTATATTGATGATTTTATATTTTGATTGATGTACGAAACGGTTTAGTTTCAGAAATAATAGAATTTAAAATGTAATTTTTTCATCATCCCAATTCATTCATTTTTTAACCTGCTTTTACACGATTAGATTTATATAATGTAGGTTGTGCGACCTTCATTGGCTCACCTATCATAATAATAAAAAGTTTTAGGCGTATTCACAATATTTTTGTACGATTATAAATTTCTTAATAAGATATAGTATGTCTTTCTGTTTGTATTTTTAGCTTTGTAGTGAAAGTGAAAAAAAGTCAGTAGCAATGTGTGCAGGGGCAATGTGTGACTATGGACTGCAATACGTACAACAACGTACACTTGAAGGATTGTATGCGTTCGTCTTAGAGCCTGACATACATCGAATCGCATTCCTAGGTAAATTCTAAACTATTTGCGAAACTTGTTTTATTGATTATTACATTTCTTTGACATGAACATGACATTCATAAAATGTGAAAATTCCTAATTATAAAATTATCTCTCAGTTGTTGCCAGGATACCGTAAATTTCTTTTAAAATTTGTATATAGAGAAAAAATTGTAATAAAAGAACCGAAAAAACCAAATTAACCAATATTAACCTTAATAAAAATTTTAAACTTTTGTTTTGGCAAGAAAGTTATAGTTTTTATTAGATACTTATCTTATTAAATAGTTTTATAATATGACTTAAAGAGAACAATAAATATTCAGTAAAATGTTATATTTTTATCAGATAACATGGACCGCGTAAAGACGCTCCCAACGGTCCGACAAGCAATAGCTCAAGAACAACAACTTGAAATTATACGACGGAATGAGCAAATGGTAAGTATTTACGAATTACCCCAATAAGACTTACCGGAAGGCCGGCAACGCATCCGTGGCTCTGCTAGGGCTGGGGGTGTCCATAAGCGGATGACCGTTTACCGTGGGTAGTCTTTTGCTCGATTGACACCGTTTCCATAAAAAAATATTTATTTAACCGACCGTCAAACTAACAGAAAAGTTATTTATCAATTCGATTTGTATTTTTGTATAATACACTAGTTGTTATTACTACAATATTATCTTTTCTTGTTCCATGTGGATAGCTTTGTTAATCAAATTTTATGCGTTTTTATTTTTTGCTATATCAGATGATACGAAATACTAAGAAGACAATAGAAAGCAAGACGAAGATTCAGAAGGAGAAGCCAATGGCGGAGGTGAAGCTTCCGAATCATTTGCAAAGACTACAACCAAAGGCCGTTGAAAAGTTAAGACCGCAGGTAATACTTTCAGATTATATAAACATCGTCATAGAGTCAGTATTATTTTTATTTCATGGATTTCAAAGTTTTTGTATTTAAATCAAAAGCTGTTTAGAGTAATTTTAATATTATAAAGATTGTTTGAATTGGCACCGTTGAGAGTTTACATCTCCGGTGAACATAGGCTGTATAATATTTTAGAGATTCTTACTAAAACGCCAATTACGTAAACACGCTGGGTGTTAGAAAATTAACTAAAAAATCTTTACGAGTACACCGCGTGCACTGTATTATTATTGATATATAATAATATTATTGATTATAAAACATATAATTATCTACCAAAAATGTCGCGCCAGCATATGTCCAATTGCTATAGTTACGTCACAATAATTGTTGTTTTATTTAAAATGCTGTCTTAGTAAAAGCTCTCAGTAATTTATAGACTTGTATTTATGTGGCAAAACAGCGTTTTCTGGTATCAATAATATGCTAGGTTAGCTAGGTGGCAGAAGTTAAGATGTTTTTGCACCCGTGGGAGAGCCATGTTAAAGCATTTGGTGACGCACTAATTGTGCCGGCTCAATCGAAGTGATACCACGGGCTCACAGAAGTGCCCTTAAGCGGCGTAAAGCCGGCAACAATAGCACAGCGCTGTGTGGTGACTGTAGAGCGGTTGTCCACGGGCGGTAGCGTTCACTTACCACATAGGAGACCCACCTGCTCCGTCGTCAGCTATACCAGAATAAAGGGAAGAAAATTTAATTCGTTGTTTAAAAATGTAATTGCCATATAAAAAGTGAAGTGGAAACCTCATTCCGCTAATAAAACACTCGTGGAACAAGAAAACTCATTTCCACGATTCACATTCTATATCGCTACTAATATATTCCATCAAAAGGCGTCTCTGGCTCTTTTCATCGCGTAATGGTTCCCTTTATTCACCTCCAACTGCTATTCATTGGTTAATTTGTTTTTTATTTGAGTTTCTGTGTTTCGAATAAATTTTATGTTTTGCTCTATGCAGAATTACCATCACGCGTTCTGCTAATTATTTAAAGGATCTATTGATGACCCTCGGAGTACAGCAACGTTTTTAAATAGTATAACGCGCAACGGAGCAGATGGGTCTTTTATATGGTAAGAGAACACCACCGCCCATGAACAACCGCGCCACAGACCGCGCATTGATTGTGTTGTCGGCAGCTTCACCGCTTAGACTGCACTTTTTTAAGGGCCTCCGATATTCTTACTCACTCTGCGAAACACAGAACAAGTACCGTTTCACGCTGAGTATTCTGTGAACCCGTGGCATCATTTCGGACGAGCCGGTCCAATTAGTGGGTCAGCATATGCCTCACCGTGGCTATCCCACGGGAAACTGACTCGGATACTAATGACTGTCTCTCCTTTGTTTCCAATTTGTAATTAAAGTTTATTGTAATTAAATATATATATTTTACTAGTATACAGATATAACTACAGGATGGATATATATATACCACAGTATATAACATATATATGTACTATTTATGATTTTATGGAAATAGTGTTGTATCAAGCATAATAATAATTTTGAATTCCTGAAAAATCTTCGAAATAATGGAGACTTTTCAATTTTAATATCCATTAAAAGATAAAATTGTCAGTGGTCGGTGTTGCCCCTTACAAATACAATAACTAATCACAATAAAAGGGTTGCGGCCGACTCTATTAAAAACTTGGTAAAGAATTCCCTTTCCTTATAAAGTGTAACGTACACAAAACGATGAATTAAATTGCGGTTATAACGATTGTATAAAGATTGATTGATATAAATAAGTAGAATTAGTATGTTACACTGATTAAACACTGAAGAAAAATCATGGACAAAAAACTAATCTGCTCAATTTTAATACCAATGTTTCTGCTTACTTTCATAGCCATTTCAAATAATTTTAGCCTTTTTCTGATAGCAAGAGATACCAATATAGGAGTCTAAGAATATTAGTTTGGAGAAAATATTATACAACCCGGTACCTATAGGATATATCTATTGCATTAGTAAAAGCTATACACATATATATGTAAGCAACATTTATATTTATATAATTTTGCAAAATGATTGAAATTTTATTCACTTTGGTTTAACTGAAAAGAGCTTTGTATATTTTGTTGGTACCTGTGTCAGCTTGGAGCCTTAACCGATGATAATGTGATTCTCGTTGACAAAATCTGACTAAATCTTAAGTGAGCGTTGGTCGTAATTTCTTGTAAGTTTTTCGCTCCAGTTAATGGCGGTCGGCTTGTGGACGTCAATTTCTTTTCAAAATCCCTTTCGCAAAAGAATAACGTCATTTTGAAAGGAAGTTATTTAAAAATGAAATTAGGGGGAATCAGGATACGTAATTTTTAATGTTTTACCAGTAGACATTTATATAGATGCAGAAACATTTATATATATGCGCTATGCTTATTTGGGCATTTTTTTATCTGTCTGATCTTTCTAGTGTTCTTTATATGTAAATAGTTTTATAATACTCGAGAAATATTTATATTCATTTATTACTTATATTCGTTGAATCTGTTGCCGTGTTTATCGCAACCAAACGTTATTCGTTAAATGAATTGAACGTTAACGAATCGTTGAGCGTAAAGTAAAATGGCTGGTAAATTTATTAGTTGGGCGGGACCGAGTAATGGTTTGGCTGAGTGCAGTAATACTGGCTAATAGACTGACCCTTTTCGCCATTTTCCCTTTTTTCCTTCGCAAGGAAATAGAGGTTTCACTTTAATGCTTTTGTTTAAGTATTATTCGATTCAAGGGCTAGGCTTATGAATAATAAATTTTCAGAAAGAACGATTTTCTAAATGTAAGTAGGATATTATCTGTGTTTGGTCTCAGGACCAACAAGAGTTTTTAAAGTTATTTTACTGTTTCTCAGAAATAATATATAATTTAATTCATATTAATTATGTATAATTCTATTACTCTTGGAAAATCTGAAGAGATTGCAGTTCTAGAGTTAAATGAAGCGATTTCAAAATTAGAACTTCCGGTTGTTTCCAAAATGGCCAACTTCCGAATAGAATAAAATGTATTGAATCAAGCGCCATTAGTGAGTCTGAGTAGGTACGTCGTTTGTCCGGTTAACAACTCGCCTTAATCACCGCGCGCCTCATTACCGCCCTCTATTTGTCGCTTTAAAACCTTTTGTTTCTCTCTCGCTTTTCCATCTAGGGATTTTGTTTTCGGATATGTACGGTCGCATCCGTGATTTTTTGGAACATAATCGCGGCAAGGTTAATACTTGGATTTACTTTAAATGATTCATAAAGTAATTTGTACGTTATCTTCTTGCAATTGTCATGTTTTATTAATTGAAAGTAATTATTAAAAATTATTTAATAATAAAAAAGTAATAATTACATCATATTTATTGAAATATGATGTAATTGTAGCGTCGATAGATATTTCAATTATTTTCATAACTCGATTATATCGAATAGTGACGGTTCAATATAAGATGAGAGTATAAAACTCGGAGCATTAAGCTCCCGACGCTCATAATAGACGTAATAACACTCAGACGCGGAAGGAGTTGCCCCCTAATGCGCCCAGTAAACGAATATGCTCGGAAATTGCCCCCGAACAGATGTGATTGCCGAGGCCCGGATACTAGCAATCATCAATCTGGTGCCGCCCGATATAAATCAAGCTCACAATGCCAGAAGGAAGTTCTTAAGAAGAAAAACTATAGGTCATATCCTTCCGGGGTGGCGGCCAATCGGAAGCGGGTGAAAGTCGCCTGCTACGCCCCTCATGGGTGATTCGTTTATCGCTTGGGTTAGAATGGCCAAATTGATTTTGTTGTTTTCCTTCAAGCGCTTGTTTTTTTATCGTACGCGCGATCTTTATTAAACCAACTTTAACATCTTTGTAATGTAAAGAAAAACATTAATTTGTCAATAGACTTTAAACTGTAAATACTTTTTGATGTTTTCCAAAGTTTTCTAAAATAAAAAATATGCTGTCGTATTTTCATCTTCTTCTTCTTTCAACTTTTGAAAAATTACAATTTTTAAAAGATGCAAGTCAAAATAACCCCGCAAGATGTGAGATTTTTCTCCGTCGCATCACTGGCTTTGAGCCGTCCGTCATTCGCGAACCCCGAGTTATAGTTTATGGTTGCTATGCATTATAAATTCTATCATCATTTCCCATATTTTGTAAACGAACCAATTTATTATTTAAATTAAGATAATGTCGGTAAAAAACTATTACAACCATTTATGATTAAGGAATTGTTCAACGATGTTGTGTACTTGGCTAAGATAAATATTTGAAAGCATATATCAAGTAACAAGTACGAAATGTTACATAAACCGATATAATTTGCAAAGTGCAGTACAGTACTTTACGGTAACCGGTATACACGATACACAAATTGTCTTTTCCTAACGGATTCATTTGCGGTGTTGAAATTTGAATTGCGCTCCCGGCTGATGCAGCAAATTGTGAATTAGAGTACGGGCTAGCGAAGAAGCGATTTTGTTCCACATGCATTCAATGGGATTTTTTATTATATCTTTTTTATATAGTACTGCGGACAACGAAACAGGGTCTCCTATATGGTAAAAGAACATCGCCGACCATGTACAAGCGCGCATTGGTTGTGTTGAAGGCCAGTTACGCCGCTAAAACAGTTTTAAGGACCTCCGATATCTACCACACAGCTACCATTTCACCTTGAGTATTCTGTGATATCCAAGTAAAAGCTTTAGTTGGTATAATTAGTCGAAAAATTTCATTCAAACGGTAAGTTTAAAAAGCGTAAATCTACAAGTCTTTATAATTCAGATTAATAAAGCCTTTATAATAATGATTCAGAAACGAATTCCTCAAAATGTCATTACAATACCAAAATAAATGTATTTTGGTATGAATAATGATACATACCTCAATTGATATATTTTGGTTTATTTGTGGTTTTAATTGTGGTGGTATAGTGTATCTATATATCAGGGAAAAATAGGAGAATTCACAGAATTGTGTATTTTAGGTTCGAGATGTCGTTAATGTCGTTAACATATAGCAAACGGTAAAGGTGTTAAGGTCACATTCAAAATTTAATCTAGTTATAACTAAAAAAGATAAATCGTACGCCCGTTATTGAAATGACTCGTTGAGGAAGCTAAAATATTATATTCTCGTAAATCGCTCAAGTCTTGGCCGTAGTTAGAAGCCGCGGGCGCGTGCAGCTAGTTAGCTAGTTTTTGCCCACATCTGTAGATCACAACGTTTCTATATTTACTTTTCTTATTTCATTTAGTTCTTGTGACATTAAGAATAGACGTAGTAACTACTTCGTATTTCTAAACATCTTCTACATATTAATTCTATGATTTATAAGACAAGTCAGTTTTTATTTTACTTTTTTGTACGACAGCATGAAATTTTAATTGCTTAACTTTTTGTTCTTTAAAAATACACTTTAAAATTATTTGATAACAATAAAATGATTGAAATGTATAATAAAACTAACAACTGTAATCTTTTACTGGTAGGATTATAATATGCACCCCTCCAGCTTCATTGTAACTAATCCTGTCACGAAATGTAGTCCGATTACGAGCGTTCCAAATTCAAATTGTCAAATAAGCCGGTTCTAAATTTAAACATGTATGTAATTGTTGAATTTCGAATGCGCCATATGAAGCGCTCGGGGCGTTATTTTTTCGGCGCCGAAGCGTCTACCCATACGTAACTTAAACGAGCGTAACGCTAATATATTCGGGCGGGATGCACAGATAATAAATGCTTTTATTGGTTTCATGCGCTCGGATTGGAGCCGAGTTGAGATATAATTCCGAAGAAACCACTTTAATATGAAAGGGGTTCTTGTGCCAAGAATTAATGTGAATCATGTAGACGCTAAGTATGTTAGCTTGCGTATTTTTCGTTATGTTGAGTTGTTGAACACATTTGTCTACATAATATAATCCATACAAATTTTTGTCAATGTGTTTATTGTTATTAATACCATCGCCATCGCCTACGCATTCATTATATGAGTGATACGGCGTAGCACCATTTCATTAGAAATAACAAGTTATTGATTTTTTTTCTTGTTAATTATTTTTATTTAATAATACTTATTAAAAATGTCAGATACATATTAACATCAATCGTGGGAGAGCCATGCTAACGCGTAAATTGAACCGTCTCTTCCAAAGTGATACCACGAGCTTACAGAATCATCATCATCATCAGCCTATCAAGACCACTGCTGGACATAGGCCTCCCCAAAAGGAGAACGTTTTGCCTTAATCACCACGCTTGGCAGGCGGGTTGGTGATCGCAGAATATCTGCTGTACTCGGAAGGGCGCTGCTGTCATATATGAATACATACAGAATACTCATCGTGAAATGGTAGTTTTACTTACAACGATACTTCTACTATGTTTCGCAGATTGAGGAAGAATATCGGAGACCTTTAAACAATGCAGTTTAGGCGACGTAAAAAGCCGTTAAGTTTACCAATGCGTGGACTACGGCGTAGTTGTCCTTTGGCGGTGGTGTTCTCTTACCATATACATATACCCACCTGCTCCCTTGTCTGCTATAGAATAAAAAAATTTGTAATAATTGAAGGCTCTCTAGTAAAAACACCTGCCAAAGATTTATAAGCGAAGCTAAAATTGAGAATGAACGTCCCTCGTGGCGTATGATCGATGGCCTATCACCGACGGTTCGATTCATCGAATTAATAATTAGATTAAGTGTCGTTGAGGTTATTAAGTTTTAAGTGTGGCGGTAAAAACATTTTTCGAAAATTTATACACGCTACTATAAGGTTTAATTTCTATTATTCTCAACAGGAGCATTTGTTCATTATCAACTAAAAAACATCGCATACGTCCTATGTGCGTTTTAAAAATTCGTGGTATTTCTTTGATAATTTAATAAAGTTATTACATTTGAGTTTTTTAATTCAATAAAGCAAGTTTAGTGTATTCTTTAATAGCACTTACGCTATATCGAAGTAAGTAACCAGCAATTTATTTTCCGGACAAAAAGCGATAGCTAAACATATTCATGACTTAACCGCTCCTATTCATCGCATGTAAGGAACTCTATTAAAGCTTATAAAAGAAATCTACCCCCAAACAAATTGCCATTAACCCTTGCATTATGAGCGAGTCATTACGCCGCCGGCGCTCTGGTCAAAGAGACCATTGAATGGTGTTTGCCTTAATCAGATAGGGCACAGCAATATGCCGCATGTTTGTTCTATGTTCATTACCACAACGCAACTGTTACTGCAATACGCGTGTTGAAATCTCTTTAGTAAACGCACTACTTTCTCGCCGAATATAGGTTTATAATATTAGTTTGTTAATATCCAACATAACACAGGGATCTGCCGTATGACGTACAAGCGTTACAATTTTCTAGTTACGATATGTTTATAATAATAAATGAAACTACAAATCAAGAATATTATACTAGACATTACGAAAATGTTGAAATAAAACTCATTCCTCCGATGAAAGTCACAGCATTACGTGGCATTACCATAGAAATAGAACTAAAATCCACTCAACCCTATCTGCGCAGTTTGTCAATTTATCTTGGTATATCCTCGTAAAAAGTTGTATAACCCGGAGCCGTAAACACAATGGAGGTTATATTTACGGCGAACAAATAAGTATCGCTTCGCCCGGGGCATTCGGGAAACAATGAAAAATGACCGGCGGAAAATTGCGCGGATTGGAGAAGATCCCGCTCGATACGAGCCGATCTCACTTGAGAAACAATTGGGGGACGAATCTAACGATCCTCTATTTATTATATAGGAGTATTTTTCCTTGCATTCAAGCTCTAATTCATTCAAGCAGCTTTTAATGAATTTTATTATTAGGAAAACAGTTTTTTTTCATATAGTTTTTTAGAATACCTTATACAATTTTAGTCTATACTCGTAGTACCGATATAACAAGCAATTATTCTTTCATCGCCTACTCATTATTCACAAATTCTATCAACTTGGTACTGTGAATAAAAGTTAATTTACCACCCCGTACTCGCTAAGAACCAATCTCCATTCATTACATTGTGTGGTCGCAATGTAGATAGAGCTGCAGAGTCGCGTTTGAACTCTGTCTTAGTAGAATAGTTTAATAGACCGCTGAATATCTTGTTAGTGTATCTACTAGTAGTATTGGCTATACTGTAATATACACTGATTCTTAACCAATTAAAAGTAATTAATTGAGTATCAGCTACGGTGTAACGGTTAGATTAGTGTGAGCTCTCCAGCTCTTCACCCAGCACGCGTTAAGGTGTAAGGGCCATTTGGCAGCCAAATGTTGACTACTTGAAAAAAATCCAACGGCCTACGGATTTAAATTTGGTATGTTTTAATGAAGATTATACTACTTTTTTAAAGATAATAGTGCCATCGAGGCTTAATTAATATAACGACTACTTATTTTATTTAATGCAGTCCATTGTGTCGAGTCTATAAGAGAAAATTCTGTGTTACGCCGGCGGCTCTGTTCCTTCGCGCACTCTATTTTCCTATTTGCGCGGCAGATTGGCTGTGATTGTATTGTTTGTGGGGCGGAGTCTCCCCAGCCGGAAAAATATCGCCCTGTTGTGATGAGTGTTTGAGGTTTAAATGTTGAACATTGTCAATATTTAAATTAGTGGGATGGAATGTAAGCATTGCGGGCTTATTTTGACATTTAGTTAATAATTATAAAGGAGGATCTAGCTCTAACTGACAATAATATAGTGGATTTCGTATACTTTGGAGATTTAGTTAATAAATACATATTAATTAAACTAAAAAAAATATTAAGAATGATTGTACATATTAGTTAATAGATGCAACTATTTCATCTGCCAATATTAATACCTTGGCCTAAATAACATAAAGCTGTCTGACTATCGCAAGTCTAAACTTACAGGCTCTAAAATTTGTTTTTTAATATTTTATGTTGTTCACATAATATGGAGTATGCGATGCACTTACTGTATAAAATTATAGAATATAGTACGTTATATATAACCATATAATATACCTTTTAACTAGTGGAAATCAGTGTTTCTACTTAGTTTGCACGTTAATTTATTATCATCAATGAACTCTCGAAGGTAAAAGAGTAATTTATATATTACCTATCAATGACTTAGGTGAGTAATAGATAATCAAAGTCCTGAAATAGATGCCTCGAAGCGTGTAACATCGTTACCGTAAACCGTCTAAATCTGCCGATGATTGTCAATAAGGGATAGACTGCAATATCGGAACCATAAAGGTTGATATAGGTCGTAAGGCGCGCGGTAACTTTTATGAGAACGAAATTGTGTTTATGCGGTGTCTTTCGCGATTTATCGCCGTACTGCGATATTGGAGATGTTACGGAAATATGGTATTGCGTAGATACAGGCGAATGTGATCGCTTTTATATTTTAGCAGTTACTTTTTGCAATTATTATAAATATTTTATAAGTCATGATCTTATAAATATATAGTGATAATATAGGTATATATATACATATATATGTGTGTATGTTGTGTATGTATATATATATTTTTTGTTTTTTTTTCTCGAGATTTTAGAGAATTTAATGAGACAATAGCTCGGTTTCAAATAGTCTAGTCATAAAGCCGCTTCAACACGCGCTCCCACCACCTCTAATGCCCATTGTCTAATGAGTTATCTCTGTAAGAAGCGCGTGTCTAGTAGCCGACACTCCGTAACGACATCGTAGCCACAATCGACGCTAACGACGTACGGTGCTCTCTAGCAAACGAAACTATTGCAATTTCAAAATTTAATCCTCATAAATCATGCAAAGGAAAATGAATCGTATAGTGAACTTTTAGGGAATAAACTTTCATGTGTTGTTTTTGCAAACGTTGCTTGACTGTCAGGTGTAGATCTAATTGGAGTTGCTGGGTGTATGCCGCGGGCGCTCACATATAGAATGCTTCAATTGTTCACGCGGGGCGTGTTTGAGTGATGCAAATCATAATTCCAATTTGGTTTTATGCTTACTTTATTTGGGGTCAATTATAAAATACTTCTGTTTTAAGTCTTTATTTGTTGCTCCTTTGTTTCAGGTACAAAAAGATTTTTTCGGTAGAATTGTTCCGATAGTCCAAGGACACAAACAAGGTACGTATTAAAAGCTTTACAACTATTTCTCACAAATACCTCATCAATTGATAAATTACTAATAAATCATTTCATTTGAAAAGAGCCGTCTGAAACAAAATCATCGTCTAATCTCGAAATACAATTCCTAGATCTGTCTTCAAGAATATACGTGATAATTTTATTTATTTCTTACTATGTCTCGTTATGATAGAACCAATGGACAAATATAGGTGGTGAAACAGTGCGAATCACATTATGGAGCCCGAAATACAAGTGATCGTATAACTTAAGTAACGTAACCGCCTATTATTTTCAATTATACCGTCGGCAAGGGTTGTTAATATTCATTCCTGTCGCCCGGCGAGCATCGAACACCTGATCCCCGGTAATAGGGCCGATTGTTTGCTATTTTCAAATTAATCTGAGATAATTTGGTTCGGATATGATATACCTACCTTCTCAATCCTTATATTTACACATAGAAGACTTTGTCACTTATCAAAACTTATTTGTATATATCTTGTATGATATGAGTACAATTTTTCTGGAAAATAATATATTGTTTTCAATCACGTATATGACAGTAGGCTATATATTAAAAAACAATTAAACCAGACTCAGAAAGTATGATGACGTGACAAAACGTTTTGATGTAATTTATGATAATAGTTTTTCCTAGCTGTGTATATGTATGATTTTGGTGTTTGTTTTAAAGTCTCATTCAGCAAATTTTAATATTAAGAACGTGTAAAAATACTTTAAAATGCGTTTCAAATATTGTGAAGTCTAAAACAATTGACATCAGGTGTTTGATGATTTCTTAAATTAATTGGATAGATTTTTAGAAATAGTATTTGTTTGTTTCTCAAAGTCATTGAACTGCTTGGTTAGAGGTTTTTAAATGAAAATCCAAAAAATCTAACCGTTTGAATATAGAATGTGAAATGATCCCAAACAGTTAATTGTGTGTCAAATGCTTGCATGTTCCATTCCACGTCGTACATTTAGCGTAGACATTATTCATGTCGGTAACGCGTGTAGACTTAGAATAATTACAGAGAGCGGCGGTAAATCCCGAAATGAAACAATTCGCGCAGACAATGGGGCAAGTTGTAATGAGCCCCTCTAAGCTAATTGTTCTCGCCGAAATCGACTTACTGTTTGATTTAACGGTCTGTGTAGGGCTCCGCGACATCAAAAGCGAAGATATTTTCTTATATAGTATGTTTAGGAAAAAAATTCATAGCTCCTACTAGAAAAAACTAGATCAAAACTAGAGCACTAGAAAGTCCAATACTGCTTGGGGCTTTGACGTTAATAGCTCTAGTAACTAAAACAATATCAACATAGGATAATAAAACCCGGTGGAGTTTCTTGACTGTTCTTGTCGTATGTAGGCGTGTTCGTGCTTGTTAGTTTTTCTTCGTACATAAGTGGCTATGTGGTCCTATGTGAAATACAGATCTTTGGCTTAATCATTTCTAATTGATTTAATTTTGCTTTAATTTACCTTTAGATTTAATAATATCGTAATATATCGTAAATTAATGAAGAATCGCCGTTTAATTACGCCTATTTTTTTCTTGCCTTCAAATATACATGTTTAAGTGTTCGTATGTAAATAAAATATAATTATGTAAAATGAAACATGTATCTCTTACAACTTAATTCAAATATTAATTTCAAAATTAATTAAGCTCTAGCTATAAGACGTGGCTTAATTATAATTAATACATCTCTAATGAATATAAAGAAGCGATGGCGTAAGCATAGCTTCGGAGTATGACTCAGACTTTACAACCTTATTATAATATTCCAGTCCTTACTTGATTTTAGTTAAATGCTATTAATCCTGAGCTTGGATAATACGGCTCCATTCGGTTTGTTCTTGATTACAAATCAACCTCGAAATTGTTCAAGAGCCTTATTGAAACATAAAGGCATTATTAAATCGATGTAGATTTATCTCCAAAACAGATATTGGAATTTTAATAGAGGACTGCTTTACGAGTCATAAATTGTCAATATACACGTGTATAGTAAAAATTAGTTATAGATAATAATGTGTACATATATTCCACAGATGCAGTATCCGATGTGATATCGTCAAGCAATATATTCTATCAATACAGAGAAGGTTACAATAACGCTGTGCGAAGAAATGTGCGGATGCGTGATCTATTATAGTGTACCTAGTTAATCAATTAAGTTTAAAATGTTGTGTGAAATGAAATAAGGCAATAATAATAATATTATTCGTCAACTGACTTTTTATAACTATCTTGTAGGTTAAGTAACAGATTATATTTGATTAAATAATCTTTAAAATGTTTAGATTCTTAAGTGATATTCAAATATTATTCTCTTGAGTTCTGTTTATGTTGTTTTTTTAATTACTACAAAACTGCCCGCTTTTCCCCTTTAGTATCAGTTTTAAGTAGTTTTAGTTTATTTTGAAAATTTTGCTCTTCCAAATAATTATCAAGATCATTTGTCTTTGGAAAATGTTTTCTTAAGTCTCAAAGTATTTTGTATCCAAAGAAAATGAATTATTTATAACAGAATATCAACGCATAACCACTTGCAATTACAACTTTCTTCATAAATACATCATATCTTATCGCCTAACTTCAATGATTAATTGTTCTTATGATATACGTTTGTTCTTACTTTGTAAAGTATTGCTAAAAGTTGTTAAATATTTTATGAACCTCAGACAATGATACCAGAAACCATAAAATCATATTCGCCGTCAGTATATACATGCAGGTGTATATATTCAAAAGTTGTTTAAATTTACTTATTATAAGTAAAATCTGGTGAAATTTAACTCGTGCGTGAGAAGATTAAATGTAATTTTATAATTTAAAGAAAGCTTATTCACCCAATCCCTTTAACAATAAAGTGGTATATTCATATCCAATATTACCTACGAGTGTGTGTGTATTTTTCTAATAAATCTGAATCGCATTTTTTTATAGTATAGCGGACAATGGAGCAGATGGGTCTCCTATATTGTAAGAGATTACCGCCGCCCATGTACTACGCAACAGTCCGTGCATTGGTTGTGTTACGGCTTTTTACGCCACTTAATCGGAATTTTTAAGGGCCTCCGATATCTACACTCACTCAGCGAAACATAGTTCAAGTACCGTTTCGCTTTGACCATTCTTTAAGCCCGTGATATCTCTCTCTCCTATGCTCTCCCGCGGCGTGTAGTTTGTTTTCGGATTATGGATTGAAATTTAATGAAACAGATTGCTATCGTGTAATGCATGCGAATATCGTTCTAATAAAAGCTAAGGTATCCTATAGGCATAAAAAGCTGTCGATTCGTTTTTGTTCGTAGAGAATATCTACTGTAGTGTGTTGGTTTTTTATTCCAGGCAGTCATGGTATGATATTTTCTAAAAGGAAGAGTTGATTTTATTTTCTTAGTGTTCTTGTGTGGTAAAAATTAAATCATATAGTAGCACGACCAACGGGAATAGCCAGTTGGCCATGACGATGAAAAAGCCAGGGCAGAAAGGTCTAATTTTCAACAAAGAATAGGCTATCTCGGATTACCGAGTATGATTATTATAAGTTATAAGAAAACACAGCAATTTTGATAAATGTTTTATTTGATCATAATTAAAACAACTAGCTATGTGTATCTAATATCATACATTGTGCTTTTATTTTAAATAATAAATATATTATGTACAACCGGCGACAATTCCCCAACTCGTGCATGGTGCAGTAGTAGTACTTCATTATGACATTCCTAGTTATTTACAAACACCGGAAATAGTTAAGTATTTAATATCATAAGCACTATATGGATTACATAAACCTCTATTACATTCATTTTTAATGATGAAAAAATTTATATTCAATTCGAATGTATATCAATTAAAATTCATTTTCTTTTTACGCAAATTCTAACACTAAATGAAGGTAATAATAATTTTTGTCAAGATACCATTATCTGTATTCATATATTGTTAAATACATATTATTAATGCATAGGTACCACAAATTATATGTATACAACAATGCAACATGTAGGTACGTAAAAAATTAAACCATAATACTTATTCAACTTTCTCTAATATTGATAACACGTAACTGTAAATTCTTACATTTATTTACATTAAAAAAACGAAAAAGAGGTATACATAAAAGTTTTGGTCGCAAACACTGGTGGTAACATTAATTTACAACTATATCCTTTATACTTTATGATTTACTTAAAGATATAATAACTAATTATGTACAAGATATAATATTCTACTAGGTGTTCTACTTTCAAAACACTAAATTTGTTTCTAATAATACTTTTAGTTACTAAAATTACGTTAAATCGTAGAAATTACATTTAGCTTTTAAATTTTCATAATTGGTAAATCGGCACATAATATTGAATACAATAATTTAAAAATTGGGACGTATATTCAGATTGTAATGTGAAATAATATTCAAAAAGCCAACATAAAATTGACAAAGAAATTATTAATATGTACTCGAAATCAATATACCAATTTTCACATGCTTCTTTTGAATAGAACCATCAATCATTTTAATAAATTGGTATAATGTTCAATTTAATCTGTATATTTTTCCCTTTTATTAGAAAAACAGAATTAGTTTTAAACGAATTTTTCAGAATGATATATAAAGTTTTGTAAAAGCAAAAATGCTGTCTTTTGGAGACTCCTCTTCAGTTTTTTAAAATCTAAATTTAAAAAACCTTTTCTTTTATACTAAAAATCAATTCGTAATTGTCAAACAAGGCAATTTAACCCTTTTTTTAAATAAGAAAGTAAGCATGATCAGTGTATATAATTGATGTTCTCAAATTACATAACGTGAGAAAGTTTTACAATTAAATTGTATTAATATGTTTTAATTTTTATGGCACAGAAAAAGCATGCCTTAACGAGGCTGGTTGAAGTAGCTTTTGGTGTTTGAATTTAATTACTCGATGTGCTTCTGCGGTTCTGATTGGGTTGTCGGCGGTGCGTCGTGTGGCAACAGAGACAGCGGTAGAGGTGGCAAATGCAATGGAAGAGGGAGCAGAGCTCGCGACTGGAAGTTGGCTAGAGACTGAAGTAGTGCGGCCGAATGCTCATGCGCCTTGCGTCTCAGTTCAGCAACGCTCGTAGAACGAGCTTCCTCTTTTGGGCAGCAAGGACACGGCGCACCCCAACCTGAAAATTATAACTCTTATGAATATTTACAATAATTTGTCTTGGCTCATTACTTTTACGTACGAAATTCAATTATAATTTAAGTTTATTTTGTGCGAAAATCAATTATTATCATTTTGACAATAGTTTTGTCCAAAACGACAAATATAAAAAACTATAATATCGCATGTAAAACTAAATATACCCTTACTAAATAACTGTTGTGAACATGTCTAGACAGACCTATTAAAATGTCTTGTTGCGTAGAGGCTCTACGAAATGCTACGAGGTTTAAACCCATTTCATTTTAAGCGTTTCTAATAAATTTATATGGCCTTTTTTTATGAATATGAGTTAATGCTGAAATATGCATTTATTAACATAGAGTTCAAATTGAAAAATCTATATATTTTTGATACCCAAATTAAATATTATTTTAATTACTAGCAATTTTTTCACCCAAATAAAATATTTTGTGGAAAGCTATATTACCATAAAGATTTTTCAAAGACTATAATAAATTATTAAATTTATTGTTTAAAATTAAACATTTATGAAGTAGTAGAAGATAGACCATACCAATATTTAATTCGAATGTGTCATAAATTATTTATTAAAATAAAATACAAATTTATAAACTTATTTAGTATTTATTGCTCACCTTTCAGGGGGAAGAAGGGTTGCGACAAATGGTTGAGATGCTGCGACAGATGAGAGAGATGCGGGGGCAGAAATAGTGGTGGTGCTGGGGGCGCGTCAGAACCCGCAGGTGACAAACGATAGGCACTAGTACTGTAGAAAAATATTGCGGTTATACTTTTTATCTATTAGGAACACTTACATTTAGAAATATATTTGAAATATTGATTGATACGGGAACGATAAGCTTCGTTGAGGTTCTATTATTAGTATTGTGTTACACTTTTTTTATTTATTTTTATGGTATAGCGGACAACGGAGCAGGTGGGTCTCTAATGGTGGGGATCTCAAAGTAACCACATAAAACAGTCAAATTACAAAAAAAAGATGGTTATGACACGTAAAAACAACCGTTTGTAATACAAATGAATTGCTCAAAATGACTGAAGCACAAAGAAAGTGTCAAGAGTGTCTCGTGTTGCAAAATTCAAAACACTACATCGCGTCAGAGATTGGAGACAATGAAATGAACGGCGGCCGAGGTGTCGCGCCGCTACGACATTCTCTTAGTGCATACTTGATGCTCCGACACGACACTGGCTCAGATTATAGGCGATGCGGTTTTTATTTCTTGACTCCCCTGACGGCCATACGTTTTAAGTCTGCATCTATAATCGAGTATGTGTGTGTGATCAGCATACGCTTCTTTTTTAGGTCATTTATTAATCATTTGAAATGATTCCGTAGCCCTATGTAATGACTATGATGCTCCTTTTTACTGTTAAAATATAAAGTATATTAACAATTTAATATATCAATAACTATTTTATTTGTAATATTTATTTTTACATGTAATAAATATATATCTTGGTCATATTCTTTATATTAACTATAGTAAAACAGCCTTAAGTATATATGGAGTAGTATATATACTTTATATCATCAATCTATCCATAAACTAGTATTAATAGATAAGTTACAAGAGTGGTATTGCATATTATTTGTAATACAACCTATCTGCACTATTGACTTCGGTAAAGACGGTAATGATACATAGCTGTAAGGTCATATTTAATAAATAAATGCGTAGAAATGTTTCTTCGCTCAGCATCTTCTATGGCATTTATCACGGGAAATGTTTGCAGGAGCTGTATTAGGATTGATACTTGCTGCTGTTCACGATTGAACATCGAGGCATAATACAAAGTTTCATCAGTTTCACCTCGAATTTTGTCATTCCACAACTGAGCACTTTTTAAAACATTTTGTGCCGCGCACCACCACTTGTGGAATCTTTGCCAGGTATTTTCAAACCAATTCGACTTCACGAAAAAAGCATACTTATTCCTTAAAGGCTGGCAACGCATCCGTGGTTGTGTAAGGGCTAGGGTGTCCATGGGCGGAGGATTGTTTACCCTAAGTAAAAAAAATTATAGAAAATATATAATAAATATATACATTGTTAATTTATGATTTGTTTCACCCGCCCGCCGCTTGTTGCTTACTACCAATATTCCCCCGAGCATTCGTTCAATGGAATCAAAGGATTTGCGTTCATTACAAGTGTTAATAATTGATGAGCCAGCATACCGGCCACCGCACACTGACAACATAACTCTGCCTTCTCTTGCCCTGATTGAACTTATATTTATTATATCTTGAGAGCTTCCATTATTGTGCGCAAAAATGTTTTCTAATAATTTACTTGTACTGTTTTGCTGAGTCCTGAGGATATCGGAGGCCCTTCTAATACCGCTTAAGTGGCGTAAAAAGCCGGCAACATAACCAATGCGTGAACTATGGAGCGGTTGTCCATGAGCGGCGGTATTCTCTTGCTATACAGGAGACCTACCTGCTCCGTTGTACACTATAATATGAAAAAAAAAACTAATAACATTTTTGTACATTTGGAAGTTCTTCTATGACTTAGTTTTTGTTGAATTAATAATTGTATTAATCGTACAAGCAGTTCGTAGGCAACTTTATATGTATATACCAAATTATGAATGTTGGCAACTTAGTTTCTGACTCTTATGCATTGAATTAGTGACCCACAAAGCTAGCGTCGAGAAAAAAATCAGAATTCAATGTAAATAAGAAATTTTCATGTAGATTATTCTTAAAAAAGGCAACTTCAAAGAAATAGGAATAATAGAAGTTCTTCCACCAATTTTATCTTTATAAAAACAACTCGGTACATTTTTGCAGTTGTGAGAACGTACCGTGTTTTAATTACTTTAACACTAACTATACGGCATCGATGGTAAGTAATTTTCTTTCTTTCAATTACGATGCTAGTTGTTAATCCATAGTAATGATATTATAGACTTATCTTACTTAACAAATGCGAAATCTCACCCAATTCGTTAGAGCCAAAGATCACAAATACCCGCTGGTAGCGAAAACGTCAGAAGTAGAAAATTTCATTATCTGTGTACGGGTCAACCCTACAGGGTGGCCTAACGAACCGTACCTCTATTAATTGGTTTTCCACTCCGAGAGGGAATGCCCTCCTTAAAGATTCTCTAATATGAATATTCAACTAGAATTGAACAAAGAGAATACTAAGCTGTAATGATGTTAATTATTATTTTGATTAGTCTGGTGACAATTTGATATTCTCAAGTTTGAATCATAGAAAATAAACATTAAATCTATTATAATATATTTTTCTACTACCCTTATATAGTTTTAGAAGTAATGAAAATGTTTTCTTTAGGTACCACATTCATTTTCCATATGTCTCATCTTGTCTTGCTCTTGCTCTTGCTCTTTTAATACATAGACTAAAAATCTATAAATTACGAAGTGCAACTTTATCGTTATAAATTCGCGCAAAAATTGCGCAATGAGGTTTTAATATTGTTGGTCCATTAATCTTATTTTTAAATAAGCAAAGAATTAAAAAAATATTATAGATGTAAAATACACATACAAAAGAAAATCATTTTTTGTTAGAAATTAAATGAAATTTCATTTACAATAAATTAACAACAATTTGGTTTATAAAACAATTTATTTACTTAGATAAACACATATTAGAATGAGTCGAAAACTAAAAAATCTCTTACCTACATGATAACAGCCGCCTGTATTAGCATACCTGCATTAGGCGAAAATATATGCATAAACGCATAAAATATGCTCATATACGTTACTCGGCTATAATTAATGTAGTGTAGATTGCTATCAGAGTGTTAGGTGTAGTGTAGGTAATGACTGTTCAATTATTCATGCAATTAACTGATTATAGCGACACTAGGGGGCTGGGAGGTAACCTACCCACTTGTTTAGTTTGCACATAAACTTTAGATAAACATGATTAATTGTTCACTTATTTGTAGTATATATATCAAGAAAATTAGAAAATTACATAGTATTCGTCTAATATCAGCGTGAAACGGTACTTGTTTTGTGTTTCGCAGAGTGAGTGAGGATATCGGAGGCCCTTAAAATGCCTTTAATTGGTGAAAAAAGCCGGCTACACAACAAATGCGCGGACTGTGGCGCGGTTGTCCATACGCGGCGGGGTTCTCTTACCATATAGGAGACACACCTGCTCCGTTGTCCACTATACTATAAAAATAATATGCATGATTATGGTATTATGGTTGTAATTATAATAAGAATTAAGGTAAATCAGGCAACGGAGCCAGCCTCTCCTACTTGATAAGAGATCATCGTCGCTCGAAACACAGCCATGCTACAACCCTTGATTTCGTTGTGTTTTCGCCCTTTTTACAGGGCTTTGACGGTATATTTTCATAAGCCTCCGATATCCTCACTCACTTAGCGCAACACAGTACAAGTACGTTTCATGCTGGTAATATATGACTCGCTTTACCACGGGTGTGACAGTATTAAACATACTGTATTTAATCGATGAAAAATTTGTTAAAAGTAAACAATAATAAACAGGGAAGAAACATTTGAATGTACTTTTAAAGTTTTACATGTTAAAGGAAACTTTACGTGGCTTATTAATAATTTAATAACCCCAACTATTAAAACGTTCATTGCATTATCACGCTGAGAGGCTGTTAAGCGCGGTTTACGTCTTAACCTTCTTTCGCGAAGCCTAAAACGCTCTGCGGCTGATGTAATTATTAACAGCCACTTATACACGCGCCGCTGTATCCACGAATTACTGTCAATTTATCTCTTTGCATAATTAATTTTCATTTTGTGAACACGCTGTATTATGTTACAACTATATTTTGATCATTTATTCATGTTCGTTGAATATCAAAGGATACAATTCGGTAATGTTAGCGAGGGCAAGAACGGAAAGTAATGTGGTTTGCATGTGTTTAAACTTTCTTTTTTTCCAATTTATGATAATATGAAAAATTGTGAAATTCGTTGCGCGGAATGAATTCGGGAATTTTTACGTATAATTTTTTATTGATGTTTTTAATATAAAAATAAGGTGAAATATTTTCAAATTATAAAGAATTAAATTGAACTTTGACATTTGTAAATTCTTATCTAAGAAAATTTACACATTGATCTACAGCGTAGTAGCTCTACGAGATACATACTTGTGGAAAGGTTCATAGTTGCTTGCTGAAATGAATTTATTTAAAAATTAAATCAATGTTTAATATGAATCGAAGCGTTTTTTATAATTGATACAAGCTGTAAATGTCTGATAAAACGATTAAAATACTCAGACAAGAAAATTAATTACTAAAAAGGTAGGACATTAAAATATAACACCACTTTGTGTATCTTTAAGGAGAAAATTTAATTTTAAGTGAAAGGTAGGTACGGAAGGCACAGCCCTAATTGCCAATTTTCCTTTTACGCAGTTTTTTCTGCTTTTAAGGAGAAAAATTCGTTAATGCATATTTAATCGCCGTAATCGTCTCTCCCTCACGAAATTACCGAGACGCGGACGCCTTTCAGTTTTTATATAAATGGAATATTAATACTTTAAAAGTTATTACACAGTTTATTCGTTGAGGCCACCTTTTGTTAGAACATCAATTTAACTTTTAAAGGACAACAAATTACATCTTTTATTTATTTTAAGAACATAGTCTGGCAACGTGCAGGATGTTTCATATGAAAATAAAATAACTTTAAACAAAATTTGTTACATAAACCTGTCAAAAAATGGCACGTTCCCAAAAGATGTGCATTTAAAAAATAATTTACTAAAAACATTGGTCCGCAGTGCACGTGACACGTAATTTCATAGCGTATATCTCGTATGTAATCCACTCGAATTACTATCGCAGTCAACTATCCGGTCTCATGGGTGAGGCCGCGGGTCCACAATCATTTTCTTTGAGCCATAAGCCCGCGTCTCATATATAATGCGTGCATATAAATTTCAATTTTAAACCCGCGCGGCTCGGGTTACAGCCATTTGTGGAATTACGCGGTTGTGGGGTTAGCACCGCGAGTTAGATAAGGCTACCTTACTTTATTTATGCTTGTCTATAATCCATCCAACTTTTGAGTATATTAGATAATGTGATACTTTTATTATAACATATAGTAATGGTCTATAATTAAAATAATAGAAACGAACATTAATTTTATTAGGGAAAGCTTTTAATATCTTTCCGATAAAATTGCTCTAACAAATTAACGTGAAGTTAGATACACTTAAAGTGTATATGGAGTTATGCATAAAGCTAAATATTTTCATATACAAATTTTTAGACCATTTTTTTTAAAGTTCAAATAGATATCTTATTTGTTAACTTCCATAACAGTAAAAACTATTGTCTAATTATAACTTTTTTATATAATATAGCTTACAACGGAGCAGGTGGATCTGCTATATGGTAAGAGAACACCGCCGCTAATGGACAACTGCTCCACAGACCGCGCGTTAATTGTGTAGCCGACATTTTTTACGCCACATAATCGGCGTTTTAAAGGGCCTCCGATATCCTCACTCACTCAGCGAATTACAGTACAAGTACCGTTTCACGTTGAGTATTCTGTGAGGCCGTGGCATCACTGAATGAGCCGGCTCAATTAGTGTCCACATATGCTTCAGCGTGGCTCTCCCACAGGTGAACTGAAACGAATATTCGCGCAGTTACATGTTTCTATAGTTAGCAATGGAAACAGGTTCTCTGCAGACCGCTCTGTAATCAAGTAATGTGTTCGCGACGAAGGCATGAATAAGCTAGCATTTCACCCAACACTTTCTATCTTTCACCTTGAATTTATGTTATTATATAAATTCTTTGAGAAATTCTACTTGAACTATATTTCTATAACATACTATATACATATAAACATATATGTTTGCAGAATATAGAGTATTTTTGTAAAGAACTGATAAAAGTATAAATTTAAGAGAAAGATAATAAATACATAAATTATAGTGTCGGTTTTATGTTAAATAAAGATCGTCGACTTTATTTTTATTGACAACGTCTACTGTCATGGTACCTACCCGTTAAATTTTCTAAGGATTAACCTACGCGTTAATTTTTCTTTATATTTCTAGCCACATGTATACAAAAAAATAGTTGTTAATGATAAGAAGGGTAAATGTATAATGTTTTTTTATATGTGCAGTCTAAAGTTAACGATATATTATTAAGACCTATTTGATAAATTGTCTTTTCGAGTTGATTTTACTTTCCCATGTAATTTTTCATATCGTTTCTAAAACATATTATATAAATAATACAACCCACATTACAAAATAAGTTGAAATCGTAATAGGAATAATCCTAAGAGAAAATAACATTTGTGTCTATCCGCGCTAATGCACCGTGTCTTGACTCCCGGCTCCCGGCGGACTTTAAACTGCTTATTTTAAAACATCCCACTTTTGTTCGTAAGCTCCTAACCGCTACGTAAGTAAGCTTTTGGACCGTTTTTAAGCTTTGTGAAAAAGGGATTATGGGCAATTTTTCTATTGTGTCTATCGCCAAGTTATATTAAATGTACACAGCGAATTTTCCGTTTCCTCAAAACATGATTTTTCTATGGCAACATTTTTATTCACTGACTCCAAGGATTGACGAGCTTTGCTTATTTTTGTTTATAGCTACAGTTTGATTTTAGTTTTAATTGATTAATAAAAACTTATTTTTTTATCAAATCGTTGGCAAATGAGCAGGATGCTCAATTAAGACAAACGATCCTCTGCGCATGGACACCCCTAGCTCTTGCAGAGCCGCCTTTTTGCCGGCCTATGTGCGCTCCTTGCTTTAAGGTCCCCAAGTCGAATTGGTTTGGAAATACCCCGGTTGGCAGCTGATTCCACTGAGAGGTGGTGCGCATCACAAAATGCATTAAAATTTTATAGTATATAATATTGATTTTATACAATATTGATTCCTATAGGAATTCCTATAGGTATTATAATACAATATTGATTTTATTGACTATGTAAACTTGCAAACTCTTTTATTCCTTCCAGCAGTTAAACAAATTGTATTAACATCAATTGAAATTCCGTCATCGTGTACGCTATTACGATTAATGAATAGCCTTATATAAATTTTTAAGACAACCAGAAAATAATTTTTAAATTGATTCAAAACGATTATTGATAGCATGTTTATTATTGATAGAGCGTAACAGAGCTCCTAAAGTTTAAATGCATTTGTTCAAATTACGTATTTAAATTGATACAATAATTACGTCACCCTGACTCATAAATTCTAATAAACAGAAGATCAAATTAGAAAAATTAAATGATGAATAAAGTCCAATTAAATGTTATTGCGTAAAAAAGGCATAAATTAATACGTACAATGAGTCGGTAAGCGACATGCGAGCGACAATTCGCGTTATTGATAATTGTGACAGGGCTGACCATTATTATTTTCATGGTGACAAATTATATAGGTACTATTCTAACTTGGCATTTGAGCACAACTAAGATTCAAACTTCAAGTACTTGCCGATTAAGGAAATTATCAGTGAAAGGGCCGAAGAATGTTTGTCTAATATGCATTACTTACGTGATTTGATTTTTTTTTATATTTTAAGACGGTCAACCAAACAATATCTAATAAAAAAATCTCTTAAAAAGGTAAAAATTATACTAAAATTGTAGCACAAATATATTTGATAAACATGACTAACAAATATATTTAAAAATTTCTTAAAAACATGTTGAGACCTTTGAGAGCACTAAATATACAAAATGTTTCAATTTAGTGATAATATATTCTAATATGTACTTAATTCTAATCATCTAAATTCAAACATCTGGCTTATATAAGTCAGACGATCAGATTTATTGATTATTTAGGAAATTACGTTATATGTTTGCCACCTTATTCTATTAAGTAACTGTCAGCCTTTTTTCTATAACTATGCCTGTATAGAATATTGTCATCCCTGTTACAATGTAAGTCTGTAATTACGCGTTTAATTGTATTAATTAGAGTGAGACTCGAAAGGGTTCCGTCGCAAATTGAATAACACAAAACGCCTACATCTAATATGGTATTGTACTTACACGTATAGGGGTTATTATCATAATAATATTATTATCAATGAGACATAACTCCTTTTACGTGGTCCGGTGATCTTCTTTCATTAAGGAATATTTTAACTGCATAATAATTTTATTTTGAGCACGATTTTCGCAATTATATCTGTTATGAACATTAAAAGACCTATAATTTTATTGTTTTATCTTTTAAGATAATGACTTCATGATTTTCGTGTAAATGATATGAATCGTTGTCTATTTAGGTGGTACGTTACAGAAGCAAACAAGCAAACTTCAAACGAAACAGTCACGAGGACGTCAAAGGCACGAGCGATTCCTGGCAAATTGTATTTACGCGTCCCGTGGGGCGGCCTTATCGAGTTTCCTATCAAAGAGCTGCCATTTTTAAAACTTCCATCCCGCCAGGTAGCCTCACCGCCGTACGACCAATTGTGGCTGTTCTTTGTTCTTCAGACTTTATGGGGTTGATGAAGTTAGCGAGTTTCGGCGCTCGAATAATTTGTGTTCCCGCGCGATGCGATTACCCGAGTTACGGAATCCGATCCGGCAGTTCCCGGAACTCAATTCTATAAGAACGCTTCAACGGACCCGGAACTTCGTTTGTGAAGCGATACCTTAGATTAAAGTGGAAATGATAATGCAAATCGGCTCATTTCGCTCCGCTTAAGTACAGACTTATGAGTTATTTATACCGCAAATAAATAAAGAATCTTAATCCAACGAAACATACGAAATGAGCTCATTTCTATTCCACTCGCAAATAAATTCATAACTCAGCGAAACTCATAAAATCATCCGCGAAATAGAGTTTTATTAAACGAAAACAGCCATCGCGGTCCGTGCATAAGTTAACATAACATTCCATTCGTTGTTAAAGATAAATTAGAATGTTCTCATCCGTCGTGGAAATGTATTCGGATCCAATCCCGGGCTCCCCGAGGCGCACTCGTAATTGCTTAAGAGAAAAATCCAAATGAGAAATGAAAAGGGAATCCCTTTTCACAGAGAAAATTATATAATTGAATATCTTTTTCGTAAGTATCATGAGGTATAAAATATGATAATTGAGTTTTTGCTTACGGTGAGCGAGCCGAGCGCGAGAGGATTATCGCTTCATGCGGAGCCCGCCTAAGCCTGACTTACGCAAATTGTAACGGATAACGACGTTTCAAGATCCAGGTGTTACGAGAAAAATAGTACCTATTAGGTTATTCTATTTTTGAATTCGAGGCCGTCACTGCATTTATACATTTTCTTTCATATATTAAGAAATACCTTCCCCACCAATCTTTTATTTGTAGACGCAGCTTAACTTGACACAACATATCATTATCTTAGAAGTAGTACGCTTTTTATTACTTTACATATACATATTTGTTTTCACATTGATCATTCTCACTTTAAAAGTGAAAAACACAAATCTCTATTAGTTTATATAATAAAATCGGGGTGGAATCAATAACACAGTAGTATAAAATGAAATTGGATGAGATTCGCAATCAGGAGTGTTTGGCGGTAAAGTCGTTAGGCCGTGATGTCGCATCGTGACTCGATTTCTTATGCCTTTGCGAGACTCGTTTGATATTCCACCGTCGACACTGATCGCGATTGAAAGCAAACTCAATCAGATATACACTTGGGCTGCAATTTGTATTGACGTTATAGAGCCTTCACTTTTATCTAGTACGAGTTCTTTCTGACTTATAGTAGAACTTGATACCTTAATTGATTTTTCATTTAACTATGGTCGATACGGAGATTTTTTTAAAAATTATCGTCTGCCGTACTTTATATTAAAAAAAATATAACAACAGATGAAGACCTATACCCGTAGACCGCGCCATTACGCAAGAGTCAAGGCTTCGAATTTCTCAAAAGACTGTTTTGATTATTTCTTGAAATAGAATTCGAAGATTTTAGTATCACCCATGACTTTAAAATTTTTACTCAAGATGTTTTTTCGTATTTGAACCTAGAACCTCTAAGCTGGGGAGGCGGATCTCAGTCAATGTACCTATGTAAAAGGTATCTGATAAGTGATAACCCAATACCGGGTAGGGCGTGGCCACCCCCGTCGTTTATAAATAACAAGGAGTCAGGTGAGCATAGTACTGAATAGCAATTTCACTTATGAATAATTCAACAACGTCCGCGAATAAACGCGTTACGATTTTTCATAATCGCTCCCTTTTGATGTTTCCCGCTACGCCCCGTTATTTATCTTACGTTATGCAGTTTAGTTTTACGACGCAGGGTATATAATGCTTTATATAATTCACAGTAGATATATCTTAAGTAAAACGTCCAAAGTTCTATAGTTTGTTGCAATCTTTAATATATATATTGATGTATGAGTATTTTGAATGCCTCTTAGCTAAGTGGTTTAATCTGTCTACCATGAAGCGAGAGGTATCAAATTCGAATTCCGGTCCGGACAATTATAAATTGTAATTTAATTTATTTTTTATTTATCTCTGAAAGGTCTTGATAGTGTCCGGGCGAGTGTCTTGATGTCGCACCCGTCGTCGAGAGCCATGCTGAAGCATATGCGGACGCACTAATTGGGCCGGCTGGGCTTACATAATACTCAGCGCGAAATAGTAGTTGTACTTGAAATGGTGCTTCTACTGCGTTTCTCTGAGTGAGTGAGGATATCGGAGGCCCTTAAAAGAGCTTCTAAAGCGGCGTAAGAATAATGGATACGACACCACCAATGCGCGGACTATTGCGCGGTTGTCCATGGGCGGTCGTGTTCTCTTACCATATAAGAGACTCATCTTCTACGCTGTCCGATATACTATAAAAAAGATGATTCAATATTGGTAACACTTTAATAGATTTAACCTAAATGGTTACCTGTTTTAATTTATTTTATAGAAAATAGATCATAATAATAAAAAATGAAATAAGTTTGTCCAAATATATGGTGATAAAAGACGTAAAACCTTGCTAAGGCATGGGGCTTAAAAGTTTTCAATATCCGCAATCAGCAAATGCGATTATGCAGATCATCATCCATCAGTTCGACTGAAACGCAGTGCTCCGGGTTGCTAGTTAAGGCATCTAATTGAGTGGGATCCGAATAACAAATTAAAATTTCGTCAAGTAATTTGTAGAGCTGGCATCATTCTTCATGATTTGCATTGCAGGGGGTGGCCAAGCGTTCGTATATATTAGGATAAGCCTGAAAATTATATTATTCTAAACTCGGTGTTTTATAGATTTTTAAGAAAATAATAATTATCATTACGTATCTAATTTAGAATCGAGATTAAATCAACTAATTTTAAAAATATTCAAATATAAACACAGACATAATATATAGTCTATACTTACAAAACATTTTTATGACGAAAAAGATTTCATGGAACCTGTTGCGAATAGAGTCATGCATGCATGTATAGGGCATATGAAATGGAAGAGTCATGCTTTAGAGCATATACCGGCTGACCTAGAGTGATATAGGCTTATTATTATTAGCATAAAATACTTGTACTTTGTTTCGCTGGGTACGTGAGAATATCGGAAGCCAACTAATTTACAAGTCCCTTCCGGGGCGTAAAAAGACGAAGCGGTTGACCACGGGCGTCGATTAACGCGTACTAATAAAGGACGCGCATGCTCCGCTCTACGTCTCTACGCTCAATCTTAACAAATAACGTTCGAGATATTTACTATCAATAATATTCCAATTAAAGTATGTCTTATAAAGTGTGAAAATCCAGTCCCTACCGCGAGCCATTGAAGTTAGTCGTTCCTCGCTCGAGATGATTTACTTAATAAAAATTATTATGCTGATCCATTTACAACTTTCGTCATTTCCCGCAACCACAATTTGTTCTCTCGTCTTATTTACTTTACTATGCAAATGTCCAATATGACTTGCATTCCGTATTATTTGTCTGGATTCATTAAAATTATATATTCTATTGTATTTTCATGAACCTCTTAAGTATTCTGTTGGTTTAATTAACGTCTTAATACGTAATAGTAATTTTTTTTAATACGTTGGTATATTAGTAAACCGTAAAGCAACCATGTTTAAATGGTGTAAAAATCTGACAACACAAACGGAGCTTGGATTGCGGCAAGGTTGACAACGGACAGCGGTAATCTCTTACCATCAAGAGCTTTCTCATAGCAAATAAAACTTGTCGAATATCTCAAAATAAAACTCACGGTTTATATACAAATAAGCAAACGGAAAACTCAAATTAATATCATCATATGGGTATCAATTTACTAGCGGTTCTTTATATAGTATAGTAGGTATATAGGTACGTAGTAACATTCCATTTCACGCTTGCTACGTCTAACGCTAAAGCTCTGAATAATATTTTACTCGTTACATAAATGATCTATATCAATGGAAAAAGCACATTTAGTTGGATTATTTAGTTAACAGTCATTTTGTTGAGTTAATTCCTTTACAAAACCCAAATAACATAACATATTTCATATCTTTAAAGTTATTAAGTCATAAAAATGACGAAAACCAAGATTAATGAAGTATTACTTCTTTTTTTTATGCTATAGCGGACAACGGAGCAGGTGGGTCTTTAATGTGAGCCCGTGGTATCACTTCGGACGAGCCGGCCCAATTAGTGCGTTAGCATATGCTAAGCATATGCTTCAGCATGGCTTTCCTACGTGTGCGACAATATTAAGACACTCGCCCGGCCACTGTCAAGCCCTTTCAGAGACCGAATAACTTATAAATTAAATTATAATTGTTTCGGATTTTTGTGATTCGAGCCCGGTACCTCTTGCTTTATGATAGACTTATTACACCATAGCTACGAGACTCGAAAAGGTACTCTAACTTATACGAATATTTACTCTTGCTGTTTAAAAACAATTAGACATGTAGAAAATACAATTGACATTTAAACACCGTCTATTAAGCTTTAATCTGACCAGTGTTTTTGGCCCGCATGGGGATCATTAAAGGGGTGAGGTCATTATCGTCAGCGATCGGCTTCGTATGATTTATTTTTTATGACCACTTAAATGTTGTGCTATGCTGGCGTTGCTAATCCTGTAAAGGATTAACTTTGATTTTTACGATTTCATTTTAAAATATCATTGGAGACTGTTAACAATTTATTTATGAAATGGTCATTGATCAACACAAATAGATTTATAGATGAACGTAGCTGCTTCAAGAAATATAAAACGATTGAGGTGTTAATATAAAAATATATAAATTGCAAAGTAACACTAGTTGTGTAATGTCTAATTTGTTTACAAAATAAAAATACATTTTGATGGCATTTTCAATATAGACGATATTTTTCGTTTATTAAGCCGTCTGCACTCACTTCTGGCACGCGCGCACAGCATGTAGCCGCAACATTTTGCGCCGACCAGTGACTCGCAGCAGGGCGCGAGCTTTTATTTACCCATTGATTTCTGTTAGTTGTTACAGAGTGTTGTTGAATAGATCCTCTTTACATACTATTATATTTTATTATATCGCTTCATCAGGCATTTATTAAAAGTATATCCTAACAAATCACTCATTAAAAAACAAGTCTTGAGCTTATCTGATAGGAGTAGATCTATCACGATCACTCTTAAAAAAACAGTCAATTGAGTTTAGAAGCTAAATATTTTAAATGAAATGAAATATTTTTATTCAACAATACAAATATGCAGCTCGTTGAACGTCAAAATCAGTCTTCATCAATCAATAATAAGAATTAAAATAATATTGGACAACATAGCACATTAATATGTAGGTATTGTGAAAGAAAAAGATTCATATCAAATGGCATACGCAGTAACTGACGTACACTTCCTAAGTCGACTATAAACGTCAAGCAGTGTATAAACAAGGCTCTAATTCACTTCGAATGACTTGACAATAGCTTAGAGCGAAATCCAAGATCCAATTACGGTACATTTAGCATCAATGGTACCACTCGTGCAGTCACGTGGCCATCTCTGGCTTTGTTTATTCACCGGCTCAATTTAGCGTTAAGTGATCGTCGATTGCGTTTGGGGCGACACCCTAGCGATTTAATGACCTTTCCGCTTTTTTTAACGCCACGGGTCGCGCGTTATTTACGGCCAGCGTGGAGGCTCTTTTGTCCGATTTTTCTTGATTCTTGATGCTATCATAGCGTAGTTTTCAGTTTTTTCTCATTTATTTATATTACAATCATTAAGCATTATTAAGTTGTCAATGTTGTAACAAACTACAAAATACTTTTATCTCAATGGTAAGTTGAACTGCTACAGAATCAAAATAAAATTTGTCTTTTAATACCTTCATTATAATTTTCTACATTGTTCATGTATTATACATAACCGAATAATTATATAACTTTTACTAGCATTTCTGTACCTCTGTTATTAAAATGTATTATTTAGGAAAAGGTAAGAAACTGTAAAGAATTAAAAATGAAATATAAAACAAAAATATCACAGCTTTAAGCCTTGTCTGCCATATTCGGTTTCATTTGAATTCAATAAAAAATGTATTTCATTCTGATGTATTGAAGCTAGTGTACCTACATCGTGTCGGGATGCATGATCCAATTGTCGTCCACTAAATTGATACTCTATTTGGCTCAATTAAACATTAATTAATGGCACTAATGAACATCGAGCCGCTCTACTGTTCATCATGACATGTCACTCTGCCCTTTGTATTCAGCAACCGTATTTGACTTGAAATTATATTTTTATTGCATGATATATACGTTGCAAAAAGAAAATCCTAATTTAGTCACCCAAAATTCTAATTTATTTAAGCTTTTTAATATGTTTATTATATAATACGAGAAAGAATTTGCTTTGGCAATCTTAATCAAAATATAATTAATAATTTTATTCAATACTAAAATAATTAGAATTGTGAAATTGTCAATTCCATAACAGCCAAGTAATTTTTTGCACAACTTTTGTTACAAATAACCTCCCAATATACCTACCTGTTTACGTTCAGCGCTACAGCCTACAGGTTTAACAGTATTTATAAATATTATCAAAATATTGTTATAAATTTTTAAATCTGCATAATTTATTTGTAATCTTACCTTTCAATCTATAAAGTCAATACGAATCATAGTGTAATATTTATTCTCTGGGTTGACGTCACTGTATGATCGGTAGTTGTTTTATTAGACCTTTGTTGAGTGAATAAAGTGCGTCTTGCTCGGTACACTGTTTCATTAACGACATTATGCTTGATTGACTTAAATAGTCAACAATTAGATAGAGGAGGTTACACGTTCCATTACAGAGAACGCATATTTCTTTTTAAAATGAATTTATATTTCCTCTCTTGACAATTTTATTACTAAAACAAATGTTTTATTATAACATATCAATATTATAACTAATATACAGATGCAATTCATATATTCGTATAATTTGGTAAGAAAATTGTATTTTTTATGGTATAGTGGACAATAGAGCAGATGGGTCTCGTAGATGGTAAGAGAACACCGCTGCCGATGGACAAACACGCCACGGTGCGCGCATTGGATATGTTGCCGACTTTTAAGCGGCTTACTCACTCAGCGAAACACAGTGGAAGCACCGTTTCAAGTACAACTATCATTTCACGCTGAGTATTCTGTGAGTAAGGCTTTCCCACGGGTGAACAGTATTAAGACACTCGCCCTGCCACTGTCAAGCATAATATAGAATATATCAATATAGAATAAATTATATATTAAATTATAATTGTCTGGACCGGGATTCGAAACCGATACCTCTCGCTTCATAGTATTCATCGTATTTTATAATTATATGTTAAAAGCTAAATATATCAGAGTTGTCTGGAAAATGTAAAAATTAAAATGTTGTAGGTACTCACTTTATTTAATATTTTCTTGCTGTACCTACCTACCCATTGCTTTCATTCTAGAGACAACGAGTGTTATTAAATAACCAATCTTAATGTCATTACTAAATATATTATTTAAATGTGCTCTTTATGATAATGATTTATCAAGTTTTTTT
>DWCF01000240.1:0-54908 GCA_018230265.1 Delias oraia | reverse complement strand
GGAAATGAGGTTCCCCGCTCTTTTGCATTTCAACTTCTTTAAAAGTCTGAGTACATTTTAAAACAGTTTAGTGGAATCCGGGCGAGTATCTCAATACTATCGCATCTGTGGGCGAGCCATGTGGAAGCATATGCATACGCACTAATTAGGGCCGGCCCGTCCTGATAACACTTCGTAGTTATACTAGAAGCGGCAATTCGACTGTCTTTCGCTGAGTGAGTGAGGATATCGAAGGCCCTAAAAATACCGCTTAGAAATATGCCGCTATTAAAGAGGCGTAAAAAGCCGGCAACACGACCAAGCGCGGACGTTGTGTAGCGCGCTTGTTCATCGGCGCTGGTATTCTCTTACCATATAGGTGACCCATATGCTCCGTTGTCCGCTATAGGATAAAAAAATATCTTACAGCATCTGGTGGCAGATATATCGAAGGCACGCGTTTCTCCACAACATCTAAACTTTTACAGAGAAACCTGTCGAGCTGATGGATCGGGCTTTCCAATAGCTGGACAGCTGGTAAAGCGAGCTGTACTCCGATGCCCAGCGACTTCTCGCCTAGTGTCAGGTACCAGCGGATTAACGGATTCGATTCCTGGGAAAGTATTTAGAATCGTATTAAAAAGAAGTACAAGCAAATGTTTTGGGAGCCTCGTAGCTTAATGGTTTTAAAAGTGTACCATGAAGCGAGAGGTATCGGGTTCGAATCCCGGTCCTTGCAATTATAATTTAAGTTATTCGGTCTCTGGAAGGGTTTGACAGTGGTCGGGCGAGTATCTTAATATTGAAGAATATTCTGACCCTCTAATTGGGCCGGCTCGTCCGAAGTGATACCAAAGACTCACAGAATACTTGGCGTGAAACGGTACTTATACAGTGTTTCGCCGAGTGAGTGAAGATATCGGAGGCCCTTAATAGTGCCGCTTAATTTGCGTAAAAAGCTGACAACACAACCAATACTAAAACTGTGGCGCGGTTGATGATGGGCGGCGGTGTTCTCTTACCATATAGGAGACCCGCCTGCTTCGTTGTTCGCTATACCATAAAAAAACCTATCTTTTATTGTACTTACGCGTATTTTCGAATATATCTTCTCTGTAACTCCTATACCGGATTCTACTATGGGTATCTGAGAAACCCTCGTAAATGACTCCAGCCTGGGCAGACCGGGTGTTTTGGTTGCAGACACTGTAAAAAAATATAAGGTACATATGTATAAAATTGGCGTTTTGTCGTACCTACGGGCCAATTTAATCTCAAATATTTTTATTTTATTCTATAGCGGACAACGGAGCAGTTGGATATGGTAAGATAACACCGCCCATGAACAGCCGCGCCGCATTCCGTACATTGGTTGCGTAGTAGACTTTTTATGCAGCTTAAGCGGCACTTTTAAGGGTCTCCGATATCCTCGCTGACTGTGCGAAACACATAAGGACCGTTTTACGCTGAGTATTCTGTGAGCCCTATGAGGGAAGCCTATGTCCAGCAGTAGACTTGACAGGCTTATGATGATGATTCTGTGAGCCCTTACTATCACTTCGCACGAGATGGCCCAATTAGTGCCTCAGCATGGCTCTTACACTGCAATAGTATTAAGAGACTCGCCCTGCCACTGTCAAGCCTTTCCAGAGACTGAATAAATCATAATTTATAATTGTTCGGAACTGATCTTTTTTTTGTAATGTATAACTGACGTCAGCTTAACGCTTATTGGAAGTCGAAAGTAGCTGTCCTATGAATTATTTTTTTTCCGATCATCTAAAAAACCAAGGTAAAGCTAAAGCTGGCAAAACCAAAGCGGATTTTGGCGATCGCCAATGGGCGGTACTTACATAATATCTTGTTTTAATATATCAAATCCTTATCATAAACAACTGATTGCATTTAATAAATTAATTTATTAATTTTCCAAAGGTTATCTTATGTTAATTTTAATATAAATCCGTATGATATATACATAATCGAAGTGCGAAATAGTTTAAGCCGTGGGAGAGCCATGCTGAAGCATATGGACGCACTATTTGGGCCGGCTCGTCCGAAGTGATACCACGGGCTCACAGAATATTCAACAAGAAACGGTACTTGTAGTGGGTTTTGCTGAGTGAGGATATCCGAGGTGCTTAAATATCCCGCTTGAGTGGCGTAAAAAGCCGGCAAATGTTAGACTCTTGTTGTTTTTTTAACATAGCATATGTAAATATTCATATTAGTATTATTATTATTAGAAAAAAAGTCAGCTTCTTTGTTATTAATATTTAAGTATAAAATTCTTTGTATTAATAAAGTATGTAAACATTCAGTTCGAGTTTTATTTTTCGCAGTAATTGCCTAACAGAAGCGAATGAGGTTTATCTATTTAGTATTTTAAATCCCAAATGTTCTTCAGTTTTGTACACTTAGATATTCATGATAATATTATCTAAGTACTGTAAAACTGGAGAACATTTATTTCGGTAAAAATTAACAATTTATTATATTCGTTAAAAAATTTAATTCGTTTTTTATGAAGATTCGTTAAAAAAGAGGCGCTTCATAGTTTCCGCACATAGGCTCTGCCGGCGATTGGCGCGGCCCTGTATAGGTTGTGCCGGCTTTTCAAGTAGGTTTTATTTTATTTTTTGGATATAGTGGTCGTTCGCCCATGGATACCTCCAGCCCTAACAGGGCAGTGGATTCGATTCCGACCTTTAAGGGATAGCTACACTTTTTGATGACGTGCCTAAGATGAACCCACAGATTAAAGAATACCACAGCGGAGAATAATTTATAAGGTTATGTGCAGTTCTCGCGTATATTACATGTTCTATGGATTATTATTTATTCTGGCTGAAAGCTTTTTTCCACAGTATCTTGAACAGCGGAGCCAGTGGGTTTCCTATATGGTAAGAGAACACTGCAGCCGATGGACAACCGTGCCATAGTCCACGCAATGGTTGTTTGCCGGCTTTTTACGACCGATATCCTCAACCTACTCAGCGAAACACAGTATAAGTATCGTTTCACGTTGAGTATTCTGTGAGCCCGTGGTATCACTGCAGACGAGTTGGCCAAAGTGCGTTAGCGTATATTGTCTGGACCGGGATAAGAAACCGATACCTCTCGCTCCGTGGTAGAAGATTTTAAATTGGATTAGCAACGATTTTATATTTTTATAATGAAATCCATGTTTATGTTCATGTACAGATCTTATAAAAAATACGGTGTAGGTAAAATTATCTATTTTTAAAGTAAACAATATATATCTACTCCGGTCAATTGAGACATTCGCCCTTGCACAGCCTTGTAAGTATTTTACGGAGTAATACTTCTCTTGTAATATATTTTAATTAAATAAAAAAATAAAAAAATATTTAAAAGACAATCATAGTAATGACAATTAACTATTCAACGTCTTCGAAAATGTTTGGATAGATACTTTTTATAAATATACCTAATGATTTTTTTAATTAGGCAGATAATCTACAAAATTTTTCTCCAGCCTTAGCTTATGTAAAAATTCTTTGATATAATTAACATAGCTAGACGCTAACCATCGATAAAAATTAATAATAAATTATTTATAACATTAATTATTATACTTACTATTGACACACTAGTAAATGCGTACCCGCAATATGAACGACTAATCAATTACGAGACGGAATCGATTTTCTGTCAATGTTTACTCATAGATAGTATTTAGAGTGGACTCTGAACTCTGATGGACAGCACGTGATGAGATTTACGATTGGAAACCATTTACAAAAGGATATATTTCTCATGACTTCGTGATATAAACATTATTTAAACACAAAGAATTACTTTTGGTGTATTCATGTACTTTTATCATTGTAATTCGTAGCACCTAAGAAAACAAAATATTATAAAACTGACAACCGATGGGGAAGAAAGGTTCTCGAGTGGCGACCGCGTACCGGAAAACGCAGCAACGCAGCAACGTCCCGCCACGCGATCGAAAGTCGATCTCATGAAGGTCGTGGGCAACCGCTGGATCCAGATCGCTCAAGTTCGTAAAAGGTGGGCGTCTTTGGGGAAGACCTATGTCCAGCAGTAGACTTGATAGGCTGATGATGATGAAGAGACCAATTTAGTAGCGTTGTCCCTAAAGCTGATGACTCCAAGAAAGCTCGATCACACTTATGAAGTTCAGTTAATCAATGTATAAAATATTATTATTTGTTATTTACGTCTATAAGGTTTTATTATAACTTTTAAGTGTTTATATTAAATAAAATGTAGGAGAGTCATGCTGACGAACTAATTGGGCCGGCTCATCCGAAGTGATACCACGGACTCACAGAATACTTAGTGTGAAACGGTACTTGTATTGTCTTTCGCAGATAGTGAGGTATCGGAGATCCTTTAGTGCCGCTTAAAGTGCGTAAAAAAGCCGGCAACCAATGTGCGAATTTGTCTATGGGTGTCGGTGTTGTCTTACCATATAGGAAACCCACCTGCTCCATTATCCACTATAGAATAAAAAAAATATATAAATTGGGTGATGATTCAAAATAACTTGCCACATACAAGGATTATAATTAATAATAATTATTCATGATTCTAGTTCAGATAATAACGGCCATTAAAGTCTTAATATATTAATTAGCTAATATATTAATTCCTACAAACATCGTTAATTTTATGTAAAAAAATATATGATTATATACTTTTTAAAAGCCGTTTTATCACAGATTAGTGAGTCATATTTGAAGTAAATAACTGTCAATGTTATACTTGACAACAGAAAACTGTCAATGGATAATTGTTTACATGTAAAAAGCATGAAAATTGAATGCGTTTCCGAAAATTATGTTGTATTTAAATAATGTGAATTATTTAAAGTTTTAGTACCACGAAATATTATAGTATATAGTATAGTATATACGTTTGTTTATCTAAAGATATTAAAATAAAACTAACAAACAATGTCTATAGAAATTGAATCGGCAGAGTAAGTGTTTACATTTATTATCTCTCTATTTGATTAATTACACATATATTTTAAAATATCTAATTATAATTACTTATTTCAGTGTTATTCGATTAATTCAACAATTTCTTAAGGAATCCAACTTGACTAAAACATTACTTACATTGCAGGTAGGTTATACGAAACTGATATATATTATTCATTGAGAATTTTGCTTGTATATTTAACTGACTGTGATACAATATTGCATTTCAGGAGGAGACCGGTGTGTCTTTGAACACTGTCGAGAGTGTAGATGGATTCTGTGCTGACATAAACAATGGGCAATGGGACAGTGTCCTTAAGGCTACGGCTTCACTGAAATTGCCAGAGCGCAAACTGATGGAGCTTTATGAGCAAGTTGTGCTAGAGTTAGCAGAACTACGTGAGTTGGGTGCCGCACGGGCTTTGTTACGCCAGGCACCACCATGTTTACTAATGAAGCGGCTGAGACCTGATCGTTATTTGCACTTGGAAACAGTGTTATCGCGCTCTTACTTTGACCCACGTGATGCTTACGGTGGCGGAAGTGGAGCTGCAACTGGCGGTGGTGGTAAAGAATGGCGTCGAGCAGCTTTAGCTGCTGCACTTGCTGGAGAAGTGTCTGTAGTACCTTCTTCTCGACTTCTTGCGCTACTTGGTCAAGCATTGAAATGGCAACAGCATCAGGGCTTACTTCCACCTGGTATGTCTTTGTAATTCTTGTATATCTGAGGCAATAAATAGAGTCTAAACCTGATATAGCGACTTTGAAGGGCCCGTATATTTGTCAGCATTATATCCCATAGATAAGCAATGCATATTCAAGAGTATAATAATTGTGTAGTTATATAATCACAGGTATCTATCTAGTATAGGTTATATTATGTTAACTTGTGGTCAAGTGAAGTTAGAAACGAATTAAAAATATTCGCGAATTATATAAATTTTAGCTGGTTAGAGTAAGGGTTATAAGACTACACTAATTCTTATATTAATCAATCATTTTAGTCGGTTTTTTCCTAATCTGCAATGTCTTTTGCATTTTACATTATGTACTTCTTGAGGTATGAATATCATAAGTATTAAACTGGACATAATGGCAACAAGTGTTTATATATTTTACAAATTTAGTAATTTTTTGTAATGCTGGGACAAGTAACGGTTGGTCATTGTAGTCGATGATTATCAATAAGGTTTGTCATTCTAAGCGCTGTATCTGCTATTGTTATAGGTGGTATGTTTTCTAAACTAGAAATTTGTACAGGACCTTACAATTTGGCTGTTAAAACTGATCGGTTGATGTAAATGATGTTGTTATAATTGGCTTCGACTGAAGTTGATAATTTTTTTATTTTTTAGGAACAACAATTGATTTGTTTAGAGGAAAAGCTGCTATTAGGGATGAGGAAGACGACCAATGTCCTACACATGCCTCGAAAATTATTAAGTTTGGTCAAAAGTCACATGTGGAATGTGCCAGGTAAACATTATTCAGTAATCTCTTTGTTTATTATTTTAAACTAGCACCTGTACTTTCAGTTTCTAAAGAACAAAGATTTTTTTGAATTGTAAAATTAGACATATGTATTCTCCAATGTTTTAAAATATTAATTGCTATTATTGTTTGAAATTAATAATTTGTTTATTATTATTGTTTGCAAAAAGAAAATTATGACTCAATTCATTGAAATGTTAAAAATTACAGGTTCTCACCAGATGGTCAGTATCTGGTGACAGGATCAGTTGATGGGCTAGTGGAAGTGTGGAATTTCACCACAGGAAAGCTGCGTAAGGACCTTCGATACCAGGCACATGATGAGTATATGAGCATGAGTGCTGCAGTGCTGTCGCTAACGTTTGCAAGAGATTCAGACACCCTAGCTGGTGGTGCGCATGACGGCCGAGTTTGCGTCTGGCGCGTATCCACCGGAGCAGTTCAACGCCGTATCGAGAGAGCTCACGCTAAGGGCGTTACCAGCCTGCAATTCTCACGCGACTCCACCCAACTCCTATCTGCTTCCTTTGACCGATCCGTGCGCATACACGGTCTGAAATCCGGTAAGCTGCTCAAAGAATTCCGCGGCCATACATCATTCGTCAACGATGCAGTGTGGACGCCAGACGGTCATGGAGTGTTGAGTGGTTCATCCGACGGCACTGTAAAAGTATGGGCTGTGAGAACAGGCGAATGTGCTGCCACGCTGAAGCCGCTGGGTACTGGCGAACCGGCAGTGAATGCTGTGCTACTGCTACCAAAGACGCCTGAACACTTTGTGGTCTGTAACCGTAGTAATACAGTTGTGGTGATGAATATGGCTGGTCAAATTGTTCGCTCGTTGTCGAGTGGTCGACGAGAGGAAGAGGGCGGGGCACTAGTGTGCGCAGTGCTCGGTGCCCGGGGTCGTCTGGTCTACTGTGTGGCGGAAGACTTAGTGCTGTATGCCTTTTGCGCGCAGAGTGGGAAACTGGAACGGACCATCACAGTGCATGAGAAGGCTGTTATTGGTCTGGCGCATCATCCGCATCAGAATTTGTTGGCCACTTATAGTGAGGACGGTCTGCTTAAACTATGGAAACCTTGATTATATACTGCCATTACTATGACGTGTTTTTTATTTTCAATTATAGTAAGTTTTATTCGTAAATCGGTGGAGAAAATTAATGGTTTTATATATTAGTAATTATTATAGTACATTGGAATCTTCATAACTCGAACTTCCTTTAGTCGAAAAAAATTCTAATCCCTTCCGGGGAAGGTCTAAGACGTAACTCGAACAAAATGTTATTTCCAAACGAGGCGTGGATAAGAATATTTTTTCTCTGTAACTCGAATTTTAAAAACGAGTCTCCGTAAGTGGTATTTAGTAAAATATTGTGGTTTGCTGGTGGTGGTGAACCACCCCAGGCCGAGATCCGTTTAGTTTTACCTAGTGTGGTTATAAAAATCAAGTGGAATTGTTGTTTAACTATAACTCTACAAGTCGAAAAATAATGTTATAAACCGCACCTGTATTAGTCAAAGTTAAGCATATAAATCCTATATATCTCAAAATTCTTGTTAACCTGATTTTTTTGAAATTGTTCCTAATGTAGTAAACATTCATATAAAATAAAATACCTAAAATAAATAATATCTTTATTAATCAGAATACAAATACTTTTCTACTTATATAATGTACATAGCAAAACCTTAGTCACTAATGCTTAAGAAATATAGTCTTATATTATGAAAAATCTTATTTTCAAAAAATATTTTTTCTGATATCCATAATAATGTATAAATTCCATTATGCATATCAGAGAACCGTCAATATTGTTACATCATTTTTATAAATTTCAAAAAAATCCATTTAACAATGATAATTAAGCAAAATTAGATTCTATACCATGTTAGAATATAACAGAAGGAGGGTACTGCAAGGTCTAGTGGTGTCCATGGGCGGAGGACCGTACCTTAGATGAGCCTTCTTGTTTCCCATCGTTTTCATTTAAAAAATAACATTTTAATAGGTATTGCACCACATTATAAAGAGCAATCCATTAATCACATGACGCTTGAAAGATGGGGGTAAGGGTTTGACAAAAAAAAGGAATATCACAAGGGGGGAAGAGATCTAGTAAGACATCCCGAGTCATTTTTTTGTCAAACACTTTGTAATTTTATATATGTATTCTATATTATTTAATAAAACTTCGTGATTTTAATACGCGCGACTTGTAAACGAAAAATAAAATCAAATTTTAAACCTGTATTTAAATATGAATTTAACATTCTTTGTAGGTATTAAAAATACACCTAATGTTGGATGGCAGAGAGGGCAGTGTTATTTCTGTACATGTTACCAAAAGAGAAAAAATGCTAATCAAAAAATCGTGTAATTAATGGGCGGCCCCTAACATCAACTTTTGAATTATGAACGCACTAATTGGGCCGGCTCGTCCGAAGTGATACTACAGGCTCTCAGAATACTCAGCGTGAAATGGTAGTTTTACTTATAACGGTACTTCTACTGTTTCGCTGAGTGAGTGAGGATATCGGAAGCCCTTAGAGTGCCGCTTAAGCGTCGTAAAAAGGCGGTAACACAACCAATTCGTGGATTGTGGCGCGGTTGTTCAAGGGCAGCGGTGTTCTCTTGACCCACCTGCTCCGTTGTCAGCTTATTTCACAAGGAGATTGGAGATGGGGGCTCCAGGTTAGGTGGAGTCAGGCGTGCATCTGACAAGAAAGGGTGGTTTATAACAGCGCGCGCTGGTAGCCGTTCACTGGCGTCATATCGAAGCATGTTTTCAAACAAATCAGCAGCTGCTTTCTCATCCTGAATCGAGGTTGGTAGGAGCAATCGAGACGACTTCGGTGGCCAGCGAGGGAAGGACGCTCGATAATCAGGTAGCAGACGTGCACCAGGCCAAACGGTGTCACCAGGCGTTCCTAATGCCCGGAATATTCGGAATAGCTGGTCGATCTCGCTGTCTCCGGGGAACAACGTGCATCCGCTCGCCTGAAACAAAGCTTTACTTTATGACACCTAAACAATTGAATATGTTAAATGGTGTTTTTACTAGTGGTCTCGGCTAATGTCGCCCTGCCCGGTATCCCTTCGATCGATCCTTGTAGCTTATTCGTTTTAAAAGTGTACCATGAATATGAAGCAAAAAGTGTTGGGTTCGAATACCAGTCCGGACAATTATAATTAATTCAGTCTAGGGCTCGTCCAAAGTGATACCACGGGCTCACAGGATACTCATCATACGGTACTTGTAGTGTGTTTCGCAGAGGTAACGATTTTACGCAACTGTTATGTTATCCGCTACATAATTTTAAAAAATGATCCACGTACGTGACATTTTTCACTATAATAATACATAATATCATATAATCATAGCCTATGTACTGATATACTGATGTACGAGCTGTATTATTGCAAAATCTTATTCAAATCCGTTCAGTAGTGACAATATTAACAAACGTCCAAACATACTTGTAAACTTTAGCGTTTATATATAACACTTTGTGTTCGGTATATGGGACTAAACAAAATAATAAGAGAATTAAGATGTAAGACAATAATAAGAACATACTATCTCGGCAAAGATGCATGCCAAACTCCATATATCAACGGCTGTTGAATAAAACTTAGCACCCAACAAAATCTCGGGAGCGCGGTACCATAACGTCACAACTTCATGAGTGAATGCTCGCACTGGAATGGTAAACGCGCGAGCTAATCCAAAGTCAGCTAGCTTGATACGTCCCTCAACGTCTATAAGAAGATTCTGTGGCTTGAGGTCTCTGTGAAGTACGCGTCGGGCATGGCAGTAAGCCAAACCTTCAGCCAACTGGCGCACATAACTTTTGACAAGATCCACCCGCAGTGGTCCCTTGGAGAGCTCCATGAGTCTCTTCAGGTCCATGTGCATGAACTCAAACACGAGGAACAGTTTTGCGTTAGTAAGCACGACATCTAAAAGCTGCACCACACTAGGGTGTTTTAGTCCCTGCAGCACGGAGATCTCTCGTAAAGCAGTCGAAGGGACACCCTCTGGCTCACTGCAACGAGAAATAAAACCTTATGTCTTGTGTTAATCTATCTTAGTACAACGGTTATCATTATCATTTCAGCTGTAGGATGTCCACTGCTGGACATAGGCCTCCCGTTCGGTATATAAGGCTATTATTATAATATACATTTTATCTTATTTTTTATATTTCATTTAATTGTTATAAATAAGAAAAGAAAAGATCATGCACAAAACTGCAAATTTTAAGCTTATAAATTTTTTATTTAGAGAAAAGAATAAGCCACAGATTTTATAGTTTTATTTCATAAAAAGTTTTGCCATTGCCTTGTTCTTGATACAAAAAAAATGGCAGTCATAAACTATTTCATTATAAATATAATATACTTAATGAAAAAAAAAACCTTCAGTGTTATTGATATGAGATTGAATTTGTAAACCTTATAAAGAAACAGTATTAGCATATCATTCTTCATGCTGATAGAAATAAATAAATACATAAGTTAATTAATTACTAGTAATAATTATATTCCTCAAATAATGTATTGTCTGTTGTAATATAAAATTAACAGCAAAATGCTTTAAAAGCTGCTTGTTTCAATATGCATAAGTTGATATGTTCCTATATAAGTATAAATAATAAAAAAGTTGCTATATTATTAATTGAATAAAATAATAATTCAAATACAGCAGTCTTGTTTATGAGATTAATTGATATAGTTTTCAATAATAGAAAACTTTATAAATATTTCTATTACTAAACATACCATCAATATACTCAAATAGATTGAAAATAAAGATAAAAAAAACTATTTATTGTCAGGCCGAAAGATCAGTTTCGGCCTGAAAACCAGTGTCGATCAAACTCTAACTATTTATAAATGAATATTCTCTAATACTAATCATTATTGAGATAAATACATTTGTTATTAACTGACAGGACTTCATTTTACGCGCCAAAACTTACTTTTCAAGTTTTATTTTCTTCAAAGCAATTTCTCTTCCCGTCTCATTATGTTTAGCTTTATACACAACGCCGTATGTTCCCTCACCAATCTTCTCCACTTCAGAAAAATTTTCCATTTAATAAAGCTTATGATAAATGCTTATTTTAATGAAAACCTACGAGTTTTATTAATTTATAATTCACTTTTTAGTGTCACTGGCCATTACCAAATCGCATTATACCAAATGACATTTGCCAAATGACAATGAATTTTTATTTTTAACCGACCTTCAGAAACAGAGAAAAGGTGATCAAATCAACATACACAAATTATATGATTACAAGTAGGATCATCAAGTTCTTTCCGCCTCCTGAGCTTGTTGAACCACCTACGACCACCGTCAAGTGCAGGAGCTGCAGCTTCGTCCTCTGCTCACCATCTCTGATGTATCTGGGAGTCTCACCCGGTGTGTCTTGAATGGGAGCTATGCTCAACCACATCTAACGACATTTTCGCATAAAAAATCACATTCCACCATTGGAATACCACGGCCCGAAATCTATTGTCAGCCTTTTTTTTTCTTCGGGTTATAATGGGTCCAACCCAATCACACAGGGCGCCCTTCTACATTCACTTGAAGGGCCGACAAGGCAGATTAAACTAACGGAACGGACCTCTCGGGGCCTGTGACAATTCGAAACATATGATATTTCTTATATACAACTTTAGCAATTGAATGATCTTCTTTGTGTTTAGAACAAACAATAAATATAATTATTAAACAATAAAATATAATTTTCACAATAGGTGACTGTTTTGCCTACAGACTCACGCAGATAGTCTGTGAACCACACTATTTCATAAAAAAAAATTGATATACTATAAAGACTCCTATACACAGTTACGCCATCCCTATTTTTCTTGGATGAAAATTTTTCAGTTTTAGTTGTTTAATAGTATTGTTTTTTTTTAGAAATGTGGCAATTTAGACTATAATAAATATACCCAAGTCCTAATATGTAATATGAAAGATCCAGAAAATCTTATATTATATGAAATGTAGAATATTAATTAAGACCAGCATTTGAACTTCTATTTATATCCCATGGATAGCATTGACTAAATTATTCTGTTTAACTATATTATCAAATTGAACTAATAAACTTTTTTTATTACATTTGTATATAAACTAACAATATAATGTTACTTAGCAAGGATAAGATAAGAATCAGGTCAAAATACAAATAAATACTCTGAAAATTACTTTTAACATAATTTTTATTTAAAACTTAATATAAATAAATACTACATCTACCAGTAATTTTTTAATGCTTAAACAAGTGTTATTTTTTCTAATTGTGCAATCAGGTCCATGTGTTTGAAAGACTGTGGAGAGTTGGTAAAGCATTTAAGTAATTCAAGTTTTTCTTGATCCTTCCCATTGTAATACATTTGAAATTGATTTGCTAGGCATTGAGCCTCTTGTCCACCCAAGACATTCTGAAAAATATAAATAAAATAATTACGATTGAAAAATGTACTACTTATACCTGTTCATAGCTACTAAATATTATCATACCTTATCATAGTCCCCTCGCATCAGCACAATTCCCTTTTCAGATAGTTCAGTGTAATGAGTCATTGTCAAACACTCTGGAGCATTTTCTTTATGTACCTTGAATTTTATTCATATATTAAAAATTCAACTATTGTGCATCATCATTAATATTTAAAAATAAAGAACAATATAATATTAAATTAATAGTGATATTAATCAAAATATCTAAGATACTACTGATATAAAAGTTTATATTAAATACCTGAAAAGCTAGAAGTGGGGTAAAGTGAACTGTATGTCCATAGGTCTGACAAATTATGAACTCAAAGCCCTGAGCACGAGGAAGTGGGAACAGGAATGTTGGGTTGTCTTTTGTCCTCTGCTTCATCTCGTTATATAGGCTTGTTGGTATAGTTGCACATATCACCTCTTTATCTTTATGATATTCTTCCCAAATAGCTTGTATTTCCAATGCATCCTTATCATGCACCAACTCTATTTTGAATATTGCATCAAGTTTTTTATCTTCTACTTTTGCAGTAGGCTGTAAATTTTCTTTTGGATTTAAAACTGATGAAAATTGCCTATGAAACAGAACAATTAGTTAATTTTTTTCTGCAGTATAAACTTGATGATGAACTACCGGTACACAAGAAAAATATAGCCTGTATTATGTAAAATTAATTTATGTCATTATATTATTAAGTACATTTCTAGTGAAATTTAAGCATTTCAGACACAATAATTACCTAGTATCGACAGAAGTTATTATTTTCTTATCTTGCTCATTACTAGTTTTGCCTTGATCTTCTAGCCTTTTCAAAAATTCTTCAGGTGAAGTTTTTTGTAAGGCCGCTATACGTTCAGCATATTTTTCAAAATAAGGATTCTGTTTTAGATTTTCCATTGCTTTTTCGCAATTTACAGATGTTGTCATTATGTTCTTTGTAAATCTCTTTAAAAGGTTTATCTTTAGGCGCTTAAGGCAAAATGCCATAACAGACAACTATTACATAAAATAATTATATAATAATTAGACTGTTATTTCTATTACCCGGACAAAACACCTCTTATAGCTTAATAATTTATTTAAATTTCCAACTTTAAGGTTAAACTACGAAGTCCCTATTTAAACTACGAAGTGTCACTAACAGTTTTAAGTTGACACTTAAGTGTAATCATTTATTATAATCTGGAGCATTTAAATATACTAATATTATATCTCTATATAAAAACCCAAACTGTATCTCTTACAGTTTGGGTTTATGTGACGATGAAGGCGGTATAGGTGGGGGGTTGTAGATGTAGGGTAATCATTGATGAGTATAGTATATCTTTAAAAATCTTTCACTCTCTTGGGTTCACTCTCTTGGGTTCACACTCTTATGGGTAGTGTTTGGCAGTGCGAGTGAAATTAAATGTCATGAGAAGTATAAAGTTTACATACTCGGCAAGACCTCTTCTTTGCTCACTTCAGCTGCATGAAAATGTGGCATTAGGAACGTTTTAGCAATGCGAGACATATGATTGATATTTCGAGAAATGTTATAGAGCTTGATAATATCTATAATAAAGCCCAGGATAACATATGCTAGATATTTATCTAGCTTGTTGATGTTTAGCTAGGCAAAAATATAATGTTGGTTGAGGCAGCTAATATAATATTATATTTTTAAATGAATACAGACCAGACTAGTAGAAATACTGACAGAAGGTGATAGTGACTACTGTCAAAATCGGATGTCATAATAAGTACCTCCAATGATATAGATAGGTATAAGTTATAATTTGTAATTTTTAAATTAATTATTGAATAATTCTTACTTTACTGCTGTTATATGTGATAGTAGATATAATTTACACGTTAATACGTAATACTAGGTTTCATTTTATTCTATCAATGGTGTTAATTTGTGGAAATTAAGTTTAAAAAAGGTGAGTGGATCGACCCGAATTAAAAAAATTGAATATATTTTTGTTTAATATAATCCCCTGACATTGTGGGGAAAATAAATATATTTTTCCATAAGAAGTATTTATGAAAATTCTGCCGTCTTTTGGAGTTCTATAAAAGTAAAAAAAAATACTGACCTGGTAATCCATAAAATAGGAGGATATTAAAAAGATATAAACTTAAAATTACGCTGCATAAAAATATAAGTAATTATGTTGCATCCAACATAGTATCAGTCCTAACAACATTCAGGCTTTATTTTTTTTAAAAATAATTTCCAGTCAAATTAGTCTAAATTTAGACCTAAGTTACAAAACAGTTCAATATGCATACAAAACTATGCTTATGTTACTTCTGATAGGGTTTTATTGAATCAATGGAAATTTAATTAAAACTTGTAGTATATTTAACATATTTTTGATTTATTAAATATAGGCAGATTTAAAGCACTAGTGATTTTAAGCAATTGATATAGTATATAATCTTGTTATAATATTGAATTGTATCTTTGGTAGAGTCTATAGTTTAGTCCACATCACTTACTAATACTTACTACATACTTCAAAATTAAAATCTATTTATAATCTATCATATCAAATAATTATTTTTAAATTAATTATATCTTACTTTATGACACATTTTTGCAAGCCATGTGGTATCAATTCGAATAAAGAGTAATCAATCTATACTTATAATAAATCTGTGCAGGTCACTTCTGTACATGAAATATATTTACAAAATAACTATCAGGGGGGGATTAGTGATTGATGCTGATTCTAAAATTGCAATCAGAAATTTTTTTATCAGTGTGTAAGTTCATTATAGAAATGAAAACAGGTTATACTATACTTTTTATCACGTTACAATCTACAAGAGCAAAGCAGTGAAAGGGAGTTCATAATAAGATCTAGTAGTTTGCGTACCGGGCAGGAGGACGCCTGCCCGTTTCACAAGTGTATGAATAAATGATAACCGAAGTATTGTCATTTACACAGTAGCATTCTTGATTTTTTTTATCGTGTCTTTAATGTTGTTGGACATTCATAGTTTTCGCAAGTTTCTTTGTAACATTTATATAAATGCCTTATGATTTCAGAAATATGTTACAAGTACCAGAAGGAGGTAGGTGAGGCAAGGTGCGGGGCGAGGGGTGATGGCGGAGGACGAGGTAGGGCTCGCAGACGCCGTGCTGCTTGCGCCCCTTACAGAGGACTCTTTCTTGCACAACTTGCATGTTCGATACAAAAGGGATATCATATATGTAAGACTTTCCCATCCATTTGATAGACAAGGCTATAGCCTTGAAAAGAGAATAATTGTCGGAGACATGACTCTTACAATTCTTTAAATCAGTGTTCAGTGTTTTCCAATAGTCCATGCTAAATAATTTGATTTAATGAGTTTAGGAGTTAACAAGAATTTTGATATATATAGGATTTGTTTGCTAAAAATTTGACAGTTGCGGTAAATAAGATTATTTTTCGACTTGTTCAAACAACAATTTGACTTAGATTTATGGTACACATTTATTGATATAAATTTAAATGTACTATATAAAATAAAATGGATCTCGGCCTAGTGTGGGCCACGATCACCACGACGTAAAGATTCGTTTAGTTTTTTCTGGTGCATTTAAATTTGTATAAGGATATCATGCTTTCCCTTTATTTTATTTCTATGATTTCGGAGAAGTCCAAGTAAGAAACCTCAATATTTTACTAACTACGACTTACGGAGTATCATTATTGAAAATCGAGTTACATAGAATAAATATTCTTATCAACGCCTCATATTGAAATTAAATTTAGTTTTAGTTACAAATTTTAATTAATTCACCCGTGGGAGAGCCATGCTGAAACTTGTGCAAACTTATATTGAAACTTGTGCCAGTGTAAGTAAATAATTAATATGTCAAACCAAATACATGCTGGTGTCAGTCCTTTGTGGAATTGTTCATAAACAGTAAATAACATATTTCGTCAAGGCTCGAGCTTAGAGTGTTTCAAAGTACCGATACTGTTGTATTACACCCGTGGGAGAGCCATGCTGAAGCATAAGCCGACGCTCTAATTGGAATGGCTCCTCCGAAGTTTTACCGCGTATTTAGCGAAAGGGAATAGATTTTTTTCCACTTAATGAGGATTTCAATTAAACGATGTTTGAGTTATCGAGATTCCACTATAGTATGTATAAAATTTTTTCAGACGTATGTGGGAAATGCACTTGTTTCCGTCAATCCATGTCGGCCTTTGCCACTGTACTCGGCTGATCTGGTGCGTACTTACTTAGCTCGCCCGCCTTATCTTCTGCCACCGCATTTGTAAGTATTTCTTATAAAATACAATTACTTTATGTAGATTTTTTTATGTTGTAGCGGACAACAGCAGTTGGGTCTCCTATGTAAGAGAACACCGCCGCCCATCACCAACCGCGCCACAGTCCGCGCATTGGTTACGTTGCTGGCTTTTTACGCCACTTAAGCGGTATTTTTGAAGGCCTCGGATGTCTTCCCTCACTCAGCGAAACACAGTAGAAGCACCGTTTCAAATATAACTACCATTTTACGCTGAGCATTCTGTGAGCCCGTGGTATCACTTGAGACGAGCCGGCCCAATTAGTGCGTCCATATGCTTCAGCGTGCCTATCTAAATTGACATAGAGCGCTCATACGATGTTCTGTGGAAGTAAATGTAATTGTATTGTTACAGATATGCAATCACAGCGACCGCCTACAGATGGGTACGCGACAGAAATGAGAGTCAGTGCATCGTCATAACTGGTGAGTATTTTTTTTGGAAAATTATCATGGAAATATTTTTTTAAATAAATATGCAGTAGATATAGAAGATATAGTAGATGGCTTCTGTTTCAGCGAAACAGAAACTCGCGTGGTTAAGTCAGAAATTCCTTAAAATATTGAAATTGGGTGCGTATTACCCATTCTTCTGCATTAATTAGAAGATAAAATGGAAACACAGTTCATTAAATTTATTATCATGTATTTAATATAATATATAATATATTTTGATTATTTTTTTCATATTAAGTTCACATAGCATAGTGTTTATCGATAAACAAATCACAAATTATCACTGTTTCTTTAAAAAAAAATTTTAGTATAGAGGACAACGGAGCAGGTGGGTCTCCTATATTGTAAGAGAACACCGCCGCACATGAACAACCGCGCCACAGTCCGCGCATTGGTTGTGTTGCTGGCTTTTTCAAATTAAGCGGCATTTTTAAGGGCCTCCGATATCAACATTCACATTGAGCATTCTGTAAGATCGCGGTATTACTTCGGCCGAGCCGACTCATTTTGTGCGTCCGCATATGCTTCAGTGTGGCTCTCCCACGAGTGAAGTACAACAGTATCGGTGCTTTGAAGCACTATAAGCTCGTGCCTTTATAAAATCACTGTTTATGAACAATTCCACAAAGGACTGACACCCGAATGTGTATTTGGCTTGACATGTTAATTATTTACTTACATTTAATAGACAAATTATTGTTACTCGATCTTGTTTGATCTTAGACGCCAGCGTCCATCAAATCGTCTCTTGCACGATCCGAAATCGGTTTCGGGATCCGACTTTTGGCCGAATCCGAAAGTTTGGTCGGACACTAATAATTGCCATAATTTTATTAATTTAAAAAGTAGGTTTGTAACTGAACCGACTCGGTGTTGTGAACCGTAAAATACGTGCGCGCCAAAAGTTCGCGCTCAACTAGACAGAAATATTGACTCAATTAAAATGTTTGTTGATTCCATTTTTTTTAATACACAGACAAAAAATTGTAAAATAAACATATCTATACTTATGAGAACTACTTAGAAAGAGCGTACATTCAAAAGGCCTGCAACGAACCCGCGTGTCTGCAAGGGTGGGTGTCCATGGGCGGAGCACTGCTTGGCCTAGGTGCCTGCTCGTTTGCCACCAAATGTATAAAAAAAATATAATAAAGTAGTTTTTTTGCTGTTGTGGAGGGCCTCTAACATTAAATTTTTTTTTCCAATACAAAGATACTTAACTTGCGAGTGCAAGTATGTTTTCAAGCTGGTTTCCTGTGACTCTAATAAATATTTTTTTTAATTTAAAATAAATAATTTTTTCTTTTAAATAAATTATTTTTTATTTTAAGTGTTTCATTTTTTATTTTAAATAAATCATTTTTTATTTTAAACAACTCATTCTATTATTTAAAATAAAGCATATATGGTATTTTTATGGAAATGGTGACAACCGAGCAGCAGGCTCACCTAGGATAAGCAGCCCTTCGCCCATGGACACTCCTAGCCATTACGAAGCCGCAGGTGCGTTGCTGGGTTTTAGAGATAGATACGCTCTTTTTTGAAGGTTTATATTAGTTTAGCAAGAAGCTGATTCCTCAGAGTTGTGGTCATCATCATCATCATTACGCGGCATTGTATTCCTTAAAAAACGCACAGGTGTGGAACGACAAACTTCGAAGTGAAACGGATATCGTATTGATAATTTGTTGTTTTTCTGTTTAGGCGAGAGTGGTGCTGGCAAAACGGAAGCGGCGCGCGTGTGTCTCCAATGCGCTGTGGTGGCTGGTGGCAGCGCAAGTGGTGCAGCTGGTGGTGGGGCAGCGGCCACTCTAGTCGCCGCCGGGACATTGCTGGAGGCTTTTGGAAACGCCGCTACAGCCAGGAACCATAACGCCAGCAGATTTGTGAGTGAATCCAACCTTCTGTTATATAATTATAATAAATATTTCATTATATAATAAATATCTAATAAAATCTTTAAATTGTGCCGTTTAAGTGGCGTAAAGAGCCCGCAACACAACCAATGCGCAGACTGTGGCGCGGTTGGTGATGGGCGGCCGTGTTCTCTTAGCATATAGGAGACCCACCTGGTCCGTTGTCCGCTATAGTATATAGAAAAGAAATAACGGAATCAGGCTTTCCTCTATCGTAAGAGATAGATGCGCCACAATCCACGATTTAGTTGTGTTGTCGGTTTTTTACGCCGCATTCCTCATAGAACCGCATTTCCTCTCGTCTAGATAATTTTAAGTGATAAAATAACAAATAATTGTGTTTATCCAGGGAAAGCTGTTGGATATAGAATTGGACTTCAAAGGAGAACCGATCGGAGGACATTTAACTCACTGTGAGTACGTGTAATTATTTATTATATTTGTAAGGATCAGCAGCGTGTTCGATTTTTAAAAAGAAATAAGTAGCAAACATGTAACATCGCTGATCAGTTTGAATTCCTAGGGCACTAGGACACAGAATACTCAGCGTTATATGGTATCTGTGACAACGGAGCAGGTGGGTCTCCTGTATGGTATGAGAACACTACCACCCGTCACCAACTGAGCCACAGTCCGCGCATTGGTTGTGTTGCCGAATTTTTATACCACTTAAGCGGCATTTTTAAGGGCCTCCCGATATCCTCACTCACTCAGCAAAACACAGTACAAGTACCGTTTCACGCTGAGTATTCTGTGAGCCCATGATCATTTCGGACGAGCCGGCACAATTAGTGCATCAGCATATGCTTCAGCATGGCTCTTCCAAGGGTGATTTTAAAGTTTGTTTTATTATGCTCTGCGCCTGATACATTGTCTTGTTTCAAGCAGACCTATTGGAAAAGGTTAGTTTATCATAATTTAATTTATTACTGAAAGTTTAAGATAATTCTAGCATCAGAATGAGATTTGTACTGATTCTTATGATATAGGAGCGCGTGTGTTTCGTAACGGACGGCGAGCGTAACTTTCACGTGCTGTACCAGCTGTTGGCCGGCGCCGACGCCCAGCTGCTCAAGCGGCTCAAGCTGCAGCGCTCATGGGAGGCGTACAGAGTGCTGCGCGGGCAGGCCCCGCCCACTAACTCCAACGATAGTCCACCGCCACCTCGGCAACCGCCCGGACCCGCCGATCCGCACGCGGACAGAGACCACTTCGCCTTCACTAAAGCCGCTATGAAGACGCTTGGGCTGAGTGCGGCGGAGTGCGGAGCTGTGCTGCGGATACTCGCGTTCATCCTCAAGCTGGGCAACGTGCGCTTCGAGCCGCTGCATCATATCGACGGTTCAATTGGGGCGCGTGCGCACCACGAGCTCGAGTTGCGTGACGCGTGCGCGCTTGTCGGTGTCGATCCGGATGCGATGGCGCTAGCGTTAGGTGCCGCGCCGGATGCGTCCGTCTCGCCGCCAACGGCACCTCTAGCTGAACCGCCGCATGGTAAGTACTGATTTTTTACAAGTGATAACTTCTTTAGGCGCGTTGAGGCATTTTAGAGGGCAAAAAATTATAGGTTCGCGTCGCCGACATGCTGATGCTAATAGTATATTTATGTGTTGAATGAATATATTATGTAAATCTAGGGTTTTGTATGATTTACATCATCATTTCAGCCGTAGGATGTTCACTGCTGGACATAGCCATCCCCCTTCGCACCTCCAATGGGAGTATTTGCCATAATTACTACGCTTGGCAATCGAGCTGGCGATTGAAATTACGTTTTGTAATATGCGGACGACGCTGCTGACCGCCGCCCTGCGATTTGTCCCTTACTCGCCTCTCAATCGCCACGGGATGATATGAGAAAGCCCAATTCTAAGCCGGCGCTTCACGGGTTTCATTTATTTAAGAATACTCAGCATGAAACAGTACTTGTACTTTGTTGCGCAGAGTAAATGAGGATGTCGGAGGCCCTTAAAAGTGCTGCTATAACGATTTAAAAATCCGGCAACACAACCAATGTGCGGACTGTGGCGTGGTTGTTCATGGGCGGCGGTGTTCTCTTACCATTTCCATTACAGCATAAAATAAAATATTCTCACCTTATTGAAACAGAGGACGAGTGTTCAGTGGAGGAAGAAGAGAGTTCAGTCGGGGGAGAGTCGGAGACGTGGAGCGAGTGGGGAGGGTGGGGTGAGTGGGCGGCGTTGCGGAGAGATCGCGTGCTGTGCGCGCTGTACTCGCGCTTATTCAATTGGCTGGTGCGCGGCGTGAACGCGGCGCTGCGTGGGGCGGCCGGCGGTCGGCGATCGCTCGGCATCCTCGACGTGTACGGGCTTGAGTCGCTCGCGCATAACTCATTGGAGCGGTTGCTGATCAACTACGCCGCGGAGCGTGTGCACGCGGCGGTGTGCACGCTCGCGTTGCGACGGCAGCAAGAGGAATACGCGCGGGAGGGGCTCGCCTGGACGCCGCTGCCGCTGGCTGACCATGAGGCGGCTGCCGATGCCCTCGACGCAGGACCGGACTGCGTGTTGGCCGCGCTACGGGATGCGACGCTGCGCACAGCGCCGGATGCGCATTTCCTTCAGCGGTTGCAGCGGCGCCGTCACCCGCGCGTGTTGCCGCTGCCGCCCGATCGATTCCAGTAATTATTTCTATGGCTAGGCATTTGTTTAAAAATTACCAATAGAACAATAAAAAGATACACACAAATTATAAAGAGTAAAAAGCAGCATGTATATAGCTGCATGCCCCTCCACAAGTTACGGTTTTAAGGCCGGCAACGCACCCGCGGCTTTAAAAGAGCTAAGTTTTTCCATGGGCGAAGAACTGCTTATCCTTGCTTAGCCTTCTGCTCGTTTGCCATCGTTACTATAAAAAATTATGAAATCAAATAATTGTCCGGACCGGGATTCGAACCCGATACCTCTCGCTTCGTGGTACACTTTTAAAACCATTAAGCTACGAGGCCCTCAAAACATTTATGCGTTAAGACGCAGACTGTAAAAAAACGTGCAGGACAATTCCGAGTGAACGAGGAATATCTCACGCATAAATGAGACTAGACCATTTTTTTCCTCAGGATAACGCATTTCGGCGGCGTTGTGGTGTACAGCACGCGCGGCATCATCAACAAGAACCGCGATTCTGTGTGCCGACGCTGCGCTACCGTGCTGGCGGCTGCGCGCGAGCCGTTGCTCGCCGCGCTCTTCGCGGCGCCCCCGACGCCTGCGCACTCCGCTGCGGGCTCGCCACGCCGCGCCGGAGCGCTCGCGTGCCGACAGCGCGCGCTGATTGCGGCTCTGCTCCGCCGATTGCCGCCCGCGCCGCGTCTCGTGCGGTGTCTGCGCGCTGACGCGGCACTCCGGCCGCAACGCTTCGACGCGCCGCTACTGCGACATCAGATTCGCACGCAGGTAGGGATCGCAACCCGGAAAATGATTTCCTAGCATTTATCCTAGCAGTTTGTGGCTTTTCGCATAGGTGGAGTCGCCCCACCACGTGGGCCTATAGTTTATCAACGATTTACGTTTGTAACTTGCATATATTGCTTCCGCGTATTTAATTTTATGATATTTTTTGGATTTGTTGGTTTTTTTAAGTAAAACTTCTTTAGTCGCAACTTGGAGGTAACTGGACGGCAATGCAACGGAAATCCGGTTTTCAAATAAATAGTTAATAAACAAATCAATCTATTATACAGATAATTGAAAAAATAATTAATGTAAAACATTAAATTGATAATAATAATCTGACCGAAGCTGCTCGTATTAATGGGAATCTGGTTAAATAACCGGGATTTTAAAAATGACGCCGGACCGCAATACTTTCAGGGCATCGTCGAGATGGCAGCCCTGCGTCGCGCCGGTTGGTGCGAGTCGCTGTGCGCGCGTGGTTTGGTCGCTAGGTACGGGATACTGCGATGGCGGCGGACGGCGTTGGCGACCGCCGCGGCGACAGCGGGGGAGGAGTCGGTGCGCGCGGCGCGTTCGCTGTTGCGCACGCTGCCCATACCGAGTGGGGAGTTCGCATTTGGACGGACGCGGGTGTTTATCCGCAGTCCGCGTACCGTGTGGGAATTGGAGGCGCTGCGGACGGCGCGCGTAGAACGCTTTGTGACGGCGGCGCAACGTGCGTGGCGTGAACACCGCTCGCGTCGGAGACACGCCGCGCAACGCACCATCGCCACCGCCTGGCGAGCGCATAAGGTACCACTTTTATAATACATAAGGTATAACAGTGGAATCATTTCATTGATGACTCAAACCTCATTAAGTCGAAAAAACATTATTCCCTTCCGCTGAAACTCTAAATACGCGGTATCGTTTTTTATAGTATAGCGGACAATGGAGCAGGTGGGTCTAGTGTTAAGAGGGTACCGCTGCTCATGGACACTGCGCCACAGTCCGCGCATTGATTGTGTTTTCAACTTTTTACGCCACTTGTATTATTTTAATTCATTTGCAGGCTCGTAATTTTTCAATCGAAGAGGAGAGAAGAACACTACAGCCTTCCTTTGTAAGCATTTACATGTTATCTGTGCCTTTATATGTTTTACGTTAGATGTGCTTTGACATGTTGTATTGCGTAGTGGCGGGCAAGTGGATCGACCGTGCCCACCCCAGCGGCAGCGCGGGCGGCTGCCGCGACTGTGGTCTGGCGCGCGTGGTGCTCCAGCGCGCGGCGACGCTACCTACGCGGTCTGTGGGCGCGGTTGCCGGCCCGCCACCGCTCGCCCGTGTGTACCGCGTGGCCCCCGCCACCCGCGCCCCGTCTCCTTGCGCGTCCCGACTCGCTGCTCCGCCGTCTGCACCACCGCTGGCGGTGTCAATTGTACCGTCAGGCGTTCGATCAGACCGCGCGTAACCGTATGCGCGAGAAGGTGACGGCCAGCGTGCTGTTCAAGGACCGCAAGGCGTCGTACGCGGTGAGCGTGGGACACCCATTCGTTGGTGACTACGTGCGGTTGCGGGCGTCGGGCGCGTGGCGGCGGGGGGCGGGCGCCGGTGCCGCGGACCGGTACGTTGTGTTTGCGGACGCGGCGGTGCGAGTGGCGCGGGGTGGCGGCGCGGGCAGGGTGCTCGCGGTGGTGTCGACAGCGGCGCTGTTGCTGCTCGAGCCGCGGTCGTTGCGCGTGAAGCGGCGGGTCCCGGCCCAGCAGGTGTACCGGTTGTCGTTGTCGCCGCACGCGGATGATGTGTTGGCGGTTCATGTGCGCGCGCCAGCTGCCCCCGACGACTCCGATGAGGACCTGTCGCAGTGCTCCTCGAGGGACGCTCTCGATGCGCCCGGATGCTTGTTTGGGGTGGGTATTTTGCAACGTAAATCTATCTATTGCGCGTTGAGGAGATGGCCGATGGGGCCGCAAAGTGTTAGAGTGGAGACCACGGAGTAGCAAGCGCAGCGTGGGACGTCTACCAACAAGACGACCTTGTAAAGGTCGCCGGAAGACGCTGGATGCCGGTCGCCCCCGACAGGTATTCATGGAGGTCCAAGGGGAGGCCAATGTCCAGCAATGGACCTCCTACGGCTGAAATGATGATTATGAAACTGAACAGTTTCATAACAGTTAAATCCTTTAATTTTTTTTATTCTATAAGTGACAGGTATCCTGTATGGTAAGAGAATACCGCCGCCCATGAACAAACGCGCCACAGTCCGCGCATTGGTTGTGTTGACGGCTTTTTACGCCGCTTAAGCGGTACTTTAAGGGCATCGATATCCTCATTCACTCTGCAAAATACGGCACAGGTACCGTTTCACGCTGAGTATACTGTGAGCCCATGGTATCGCTCTATCTACCACTCCACTCTACTACTAATAAGGAACTTTGTCTGCTCTATTGCCCGCTATACCATGAAATAATATAATTTGTATAAATTGACAGAGCGAAGGCGGTTGGAGACGGCGTGGCGATGTGGTCCTCCGAACGTGCCACGTACTGGAGTTGGCCACGAAGCTGTTTCTCGTCGTTCAGAACGCAGTGGGCGCGCCGCCGCATGTTAACATCGCCTCCGAGTAAGGGTTTCTTACCTTTTTCGAAGTTACGGATCGTCTTAAGTGTTAAATGCATGAAAATACGAGCTGACCCGGCAAACGCTGTTTTGCCCTAGTCATAAGTCAATAAGTGATATCGGTATCCGCATTCGGATAAATGTAATTTATTCAATCTCTGGAAGAATATCTGGATCTCTGGATTCGTTATTTAACAATAATGGCCGAATATGGTTTAAGCTTAGGACCTAAGCATTGGTGAGCGGAAGAAAGCCAAGTGACTGGCGCCAGTCTCATCCCCACTGAGGTGTAAACGGGTGATATAATAGCGGATATTTATTATTGGTATCATAATGGCTCAAGTGGTAATTGATCAATTATCGACCATGGAGAGAAGAAAAAATGTTTAGATCGCTATTAAAATTAAGGGATAGTGGTAGAAGGATGAAAATTTTGGGTATATGTATTTAAAAAAAAAAAAATTGACAAATGATAAAAATAGAACTAAAAAAAAAAGAAAAAAAAATGTTAGCGGTGGTTATATTGTATCACTCAAGCGTATACAAAATAAATAGTAGCTGATACTCAGACATACTGAATGCGCCTATAAAATTTGGTAAATATCGGTAAAGCCGTTTCGCAGGAGTACGGTAGCTAACATTGTGACGTGGAATTGTATATATTAGGTGTCTCAAGCTTCAGGGACTGGTGTAAAGTGGCGTATTATGCGAGAAATCGTATTAAGCAGAATCTTCTCAAACGGGTTCTACTGATTTGTATTTTTTTAAACATCAGGTTTGAGGCGAACTTCGGCCAACAGCTGGTGACGATAGCTTTCCACGCGTCCGGCAGTGCCCCGTCCGGGGCGCGACTCGTCCGTCGCGGGAGCCGGCTGGACGTACTGCTGTGACCCGTTAAGGGAACACGACAATACGAAATAATTTTAATTACCACCTGCTGACATAGACAAAGCGAATGAGACCTTATTTATATTATGTAATAAAGAAAGTAGAGATATAGTTTTCAGTTGAATATACAGTCAAACCTGGTAAAAAAATAGTCAGGACCAGTCATTTTAAGCTTAATTAATAACTTCTATTAGCAAGAAACAGAAACCTCTGTAAGAGAATTTTCCCTCATGGTTCTCCGTATCTCAGACTGCCACTTATTTGTACCTCTATAAGCGACAGTCGAGCTTTATTTATTTTATGTATAATTTTATCATCTTACATATTTACTACATCTGGAGTTGCTGTGACTTGTATGTAATTTTTATTGTTGCCTGTAAGAGAGAAACGCTGCCTATGTGCCTCCATTAGCGAGAAACTCGGGTTAGTGAGAAGCCTCTAAGAACTGTAAGAGGGTATTTTCTCATGGACCTCCGTGAGACTATCCAATCCATACAATTATAAGCGACAGTCGAACTTATTTAATATTTATTTTATATATAATTTTATTTTTAACATATTATATATTTATTACTCTCGTACTTAATATGACTTGTAGGTACTTGTTATTATTGCGTACTTATATAAGACAGAAACGCTGCCCATGTGCATGAATTAGCGAGAAACTCGGGCTAGTGAGAATGAAGCTGTGGCCCCAACTCGCGCTTATACAGGTTTGACTGTATGAAATAGATTACATTAACATTGTCACACGTGAAAGCCTTAAAATGTAAGGCTGTTTATGTCAATATGTTTGAGCCTTGGTACCTTTGTCTATGTGCGGCGATTTCGTTCCGCCATTGAAGTGTTCTATTCGATTTAAGATGCGTTGCGATTATATTTTCACAAGAGCGGCCTAATGCCACTGACGTGCAAACACTGCCCGCGGCTGTGTTTGCGGAGTTCACGTTGTTATGAGAAATGAATTTTAAGAATATTGTGTAAATATGATATCAGTGTAATGTGGCTGTCACGTCGTGTGTTTTAAAATTGCAGTGGAATCTCGACAACTCGAATTTCAAGGGAAATGCTAAAAATATCGAGTTAGTGAGTTTTTGACTTAACAATTAAAATTTCTAGATAATCGGATTTATTTGCTAAAACTTAGACTTAGAAAGGTACGGTTTTAACTATAATTTTTGACTTATTGATTATATATATACTTATAGATTAGAAATCCCGAACCTACACCAAACACATTCTTCTCAATACATCGCAGGGAAATAACGTATTGTTCGAGTTACAAAGTCTAATTAATTCGAGATACCTCGTATTTCGAGGTTCAGCGGAAGGGAATAGAATTTTTTTGACTTACTGAAGATTTTAACTAAACGAGGTTCGTTTTAGAGATTCCACTGTATATGGAGTTACGCTTACCTACTGCGTGAGTAACGTACGCGTATACGTGCACGTATTTCGTTCTGCACGGGCGGCGTGCACCACGCGTACGTGTTACATGTTAGCGTGTGAATTGGCTTGTTGCTTTATAGAGTACACCACATTGGACTGACTGTTGTTAGCTGTGTAGTGAGTGTGGCTGTTCCAGTGCATTTAAGATGGCGAAAAGGCCAGAAGGGTTACAAAAGTGCCAATTATCAATAAATAGATTTCGTTGATACAATGTAATAAAGCGAATGTTCGCAAAATTAAAACATATGTGGGACCATACTATCCCTTTTTCTTTTTCAAAATATCAGAAGAAACTTTGAATCAACAGGTATTCACTAATGGTGCCAAATATACAAAATATTATCCCCAAAGATATCCCCAAGTGGGGGAAACCCGACAAATTTGGGTAACGTCCGCGAATCCACTTGCATGGGTCTGCTTGCAATCTCTGATCTTTATTCCTCTGATTGGACCCAAATTGAATGAATATGCAAAGTTGATCTTAAAGCTCGGTGTGTCTTACGGCCCGGCCCTTGCTTGGTGTGGAACTGACAGAGTAAGAACTCACGACCAGATTTTATCCCGATGTGTCTGCGGCGAGTAACTTGTATTTGCGCAAATAAAGTTCGTAGGAAACGAAGAAATTTTAATTATTTGGTTTTAAAATAAAACAGTTATTGTGACGTTTCTAATACCTAATACTTGATATATTTTTGTCAATTTAATTTGTCAGATGATGTGTATTCTTAATAATGAAACGAATTTCAATAAAACCAATAGTTTATGATAAGTTTTTAAATAATAATATAAATTAATCACTTTATAATTTAAAAAAAACTTACATTTAAAGCCATTACTTCTAATCTTATAAATTGACAATTATGTCTACGTTATAAATTAATAATTCCTAAACTAATTCTTTTCTAATAAAATAATATAATGACATCTTGTCAAGTGTTGACATTTAGGCTTTGTCTATGGTAGATAAAGAAAACAGTTATTTAATAATGAGTCCAAGGTTTTATTTACATACATTTTTTTATAGTATACCGGACAACGGCGCAGGTTGCTCTCCTATATGGCAAGAGAACACAACCGCGCCACAGTGCTTGGTTGTGTTGCCGGCTTTTAATAAAAATAAACTTTAAACATATTTAAATTACGTAAATATAAAATACAAATATATCTTGCAGGCAACTATCGCAACGTAGGCGGGCGTGAAAGAAAATCGCGCCGTGATTTCTTGCTCAAAGCATCTTTAATGGTCCGCAGGGATTCATCAGATTGTTTTAGATGTTACCTCTCACCCAAACGACTTGTAGTGTTACAATATTGTTTTGGTACGTGGCAGAGTTGAAGAAGTTAGCAGTTGTTCACTTTTCGCGTGTGTTGGTACAGAGAGCACAATGCGCCTTTTATATAGATATCATTCAAGCGCAATGTTATAATTGAAAATAATTCTTAGTCCATACTTTTAGATCTTTCATTATTTGTAGTATAAGTATCTTCGTTATAAAATCAGCCAGTTCTATGCTCCCTCCACCGAGTGTGGATTTCTTGCCAATTTCGTCCCCTAAATGAAATGTTTCACCTGAATGCAGGCGTAATGTTTAGTATAAGTAATTGCCAAATCGTATAAATAGTGCCAGCCAGGGTCTTGGAAGTAGGTGGCTTTAATTCTTGTTGCTGTGAATTTTCACTGATGCGGCGTAAATGATTCTTAAATATCCCATAAATAGTTTTGTACTAAATTATCAGAAGGAAGTGTATTTGAAATTTAAGCATAAAATGATCTGTCTCTATGTAAAGGTAATTCTATAGCCAGACAGAGCCGTCTTTAAACTATTGGAAGCCCTGGGCACATTTGGATATGGGGCTCCATAAACTTGGTCGATAAGAATGGGCCTCTGTCGACAGCCGAGCCCTGGGCAAGTCCCCAAAATTCCCACTGGCAAAGAGGGCACTGTCAGCTGATAAAAGTTTAGTATACAGTCAAACCTGCGTAAGTGAGACATTTTTACCGACACATTTTCATTCGAGTGCTCCTGCCTTAGTAACTCTCCGTTCAGCGATTTTGCATCTTTGTTACTTATTCTTTAAAAAAATTAAATAATCTTTAATATATGCACATAATTTTATCATATTACATATTTACTACATTCGCACTTGCTGTGTAGGTCCTTGTTGCTGCGTACCTCTGTAAACAAGAAAGAGATTGTGCTCTCTCTTATTCAGGTTTGACTGTATTCTATAAATACATGATTTTAGAAAGAAAATATGTTCAAATAAGAACTTTTATTATTGTCAGATAATTATACCCTGTACCACAAGTGTACTGTTGCTTAGGATTTCGATAGCGCATCTGTACTGATATCCAGTTCTCAAAGGTTCAGTTTTGAGTCCCACGTAGCTATGTGGCTTAGTTATATGGTTAAGTCTAACGTAAAACGAGGTGTCTGGTTCTAATTCCGGTCCGAACAATTATAATTGATTCGGTCATTGAATAGGGTTAACAGTGACCGGACGAATGTCTTAAATTGTCGCACCCATGGAAGAGCCATACTGACGCACTAATTGGGCCGGCTCGTCCGAAGAGATATCACGGGCTGACAGCATACTGCGAATGAAATGGTACTTGTACTTGACGCGGTGCACCTACAACGTTTCACTGAGTGAGTGAGGATATCGTTGGCCCTAAAAATGCCGCTTAAGCGGCGTAAAAAGTCGGCAACACAACCAAGACGCGGACTGTGGTGCGGTTGTCCATGAGCGGCAATGTTCTCTTGCCATATAGGAAACTCACCTGCTCCATTGTCCGCTGTACCATAAAAAAACTGAACCTTATGATCAGAAATCTCTGGAGAAACAGTTAGCGCTGTCGAAAACTTAAGCTATTGTCCAAACCCTGTAAATTTAGGGATTTTACAAAATATAAATCTAAACTTTTCGTATAGTAAAGCACTAATTTCGCTCGGGATGATAAATTTAAGCTTCGAACCTTGTACCTTATGTGTGGGTATCTTAAACATAAATGAGATGAAATGTTTTCAAAACGGTCCAGCGTTATTTGGGATGCAAGTGAGGTGGCCTTGAGGACATGTTACTTTATCAATAAAACAGTTTTTTAATAAAATTTAACAATGTTTTTATATTGTCTTTTATTTAGCAGCTAGTTGCGTCCTGTCCAACCTTATATACAAAGATCCTAAGAATAATACTATTAGAGTGACGTAAAAAGCCAGCAACACATTCTTTGGGGACCTCCATAAAAGTGTACCTATTCCTTTAAGGCTGGCAATGCACCCGCGGCCCTGTAAGAGGGGTGTCCGTGAATTGAGGACCGCTTATCCTAGGTGAGCCTCCTGATGATTTTCCACCGTTTCCATAAAACATAAAGGAAAGCGCGCATGTCCATGGGAGAGCCTTTCATCACGTGGTAGAGCCAAGCTGAACCATTGCGGATGCATTAAATGGGCCGGCTCGTTTTACGCGACACCATGGGCTCAGAATACTCAGCGTGCAACGGTACTCAATGTTTCGCAGATGAGTGAGGATTACGGAGGCCCTTAAAATTGCCGCTTAAGTAGCGTAAAATCTGCAACAGAACTAATGCGCGGACTGTGGCGCGGTTGTCCATGGGCGGCGGTGCTCTTTTACCATACGGGAGACCTGCCTGCTATACCATATAATACAGATACTAATGCGAAATGAAACAAACATACACACATATAATTTTATTAAGGTAATAATTTGTTATAAACAATTAAAAGGTCCATTAAGATCAATTACACAACATATAATTTAGAACAGTAGCAATCTTAACACTGACGACGGTCACTAATCATTAAGTCGATACAAATTGAGTCTAAACTCAAATACTTCGATTAATACGCGCAGTGTAAACTCAGTTTAAAATCGACTAAAACAAGGGCTAGGGCCGCTGGAGGTGGACCATGGGCGGAGGTGGACAGACGATCTTATACAGATCGCCGTAAGATGCTGAATGCAGGTCGCCTCCGACAGGTATGTATGGAGGTCCGAAGGGGAGGCCTATGTCCAGCAGTGGACGTCCTTCGACTGAAATGATGATGATGAGTTCGACAGAGTCGATGTCTTCCTAAGCTCCAGGTCAAAAATTGGTTTATGATGGAATACTTAGAAAATAATGGATGACATGAAGTTTTATAGGCCTTTATTATTTTATTGTGTTATCTCGACAGAGTCCAACTGAGCCGGAAAGATCCGAGCTCTCCAGCTTGGGGCCCGAGATTGGATAATAATGAAATACTTAGAAAATAAGGACTTCTCTTTAATAGTATGAACAAACTATCTGATTTATTTTATTTAAGTCGCAATATATTAGCTACAAGGAACTTAACGCGACAAGTGGTAGTAGTTGACCGCGACTATTTCTCGTTTAATACAATACATTATCGGAGAAGATTAAAGAAAAAGTATGCAGAAAACCACCACGTTTAGTAATCGAAGTATAACACGATAGGGACAGGAAGTAAGGGCTACAGTCGTCAATTCGTTCAGTCTTTTTCACTCTGCTCCCACGGGACATGCGACACCAGCGGGCATACCTCAACCGGGGAATTTTTCCCCATAGAGCCGTGACCACATGATCAATTTGTATGATGTTTTCGATCAAGTATGCAGTGGTGTCGCGCGTACATCGTGCGAGCGTAGGTCTCCCCCACGCACACAGATATGTCTACAATAACATGATTCGCAGCCTTAGGCCACTAGTTAGGTCCATACGATATCATTGTAATAAATTTTTCTATAAAATATATCCAATGTTAGTAGTACATCTACTTAAACAACAATAAGTTCCTCTCGGTTCTCGATAGTCAATTTCGGAGCAGATTCGGGGTTGCGCCCGCGCCGGGGGAATGGTTCGGTCGGAAGATAGGAACGCGTATGTTGCTTACGTAATAGTTGTGTCGTTTCAATGGTTGTACCGACTTCTACGTTAGCAAATGCTTCGCAGAAGCGATACTGTGGAAACCCTGTGCTTCTTACTGTGAGCGTATTGAATCTACAAGCATAAGGTGTATGAGAGAAAAGGGTTTCTAAAACGGTTGAAATAAAGCAAGTTGAGGCAGTCGGTGGGGCTTGGAGCGAGGTGGCTTGGGGGTGCCGTAGGACAGCCTCACTTGATGGAGCACGTGAAGTGGGCGCGAAGACGCCTCAACGAACTGGCACCGCTTGAAGCTGTCTGCACAAATCATCACAATGTTAGAAATATATTATGTAAGCTTTGTATACTTTGTGTTGTTTTTTATTCTATCAGATAACGGAACGGGTGGTTCTCCCCTATATGGTAAGAGAACACCGCCGCCCATTCACAACCGCGCCACAGTCCGCGCATTGGTTATGTTGCCGATTTTACGCCTCTTAAGTGGCAATTTTAAGGGCCTCCAATATCCTCACTGACTCTGCGAACACAATTTATATTGTACTTATGTACATTTTCACGCTGAGCAGAACGAGCAGGCCCTATTAGTGCGTCAGCATATGCTTTAGCACGGCTCTGCCACGGGTGAAACGCTACTATCGCTTTATTTTATACGGAGTATTAGACATGAAGTTTCAATTTTAAAAAAATTACCTTAGCCTTCAGTGGCTGTTTATAAAACTGTTAGGTTAGAAATTTAAATGGTCATAGAAAGAATCACCAAGAATAAGTCCACCTTGTCGTACGTTCACCCACAAGGTGTACAGACGACTTTATAAAGGTCGCCGGAAGACTCTGGATGCATGTCCTCTCCGACAGGTATGCATGTAGGTCCAAGGGGAAGACCTTTGCTTTGCTATGCCTGTGGACCACTGCTGGACATGATGAAAGATGAGAAAAAATCAGTCACCTTTATTGTACAAGCCGCCCCTTCGGAATCACCGATCGCATTCTCGTTTTCAATGTCACCTAGCCAAAGAAAAATGCCATGTAATAGATGAAATTAAAACGTATCTAAATATGCATATATGTACCTATGTAATGCCACTTATATTAATTATGTATTACATATATAATTATCCCTATTAATAAATATGAGTTGATTGTAGAAGGGTAAAAATTTATCGTCAAATGTATTTTTAATGCCACATTATAAAAAAAACAAAAATTTCGTTCAATAATTAAAGAAAATTATGGGTGAACCACCCATCACTTAGGGGTATAAAAAATAGACATTAGCCGATTATCAGACCTACTGAATACGCATATACAATTTGGTAAAAATTGGTAAAGTCATCTCAGAGAAGTACGGTTACTAACATGGAAATTTTATATATTAGATTGTCTGAAATTACCAAAATGTGACGATAAGTATTACGTAAGTCAGAAAGAGCGAGGTTTGACGTGTCCTTTTTTTTTGGAACTATCTCGATGTTGGGCATACGGCCTTGAAAAATGCGGACTTCTTAAGACGGACTTTGGGGCAAGCCAGGCTAGGCGAGAATTTGTTTTGGCCGCAGCTAGCTCAAGGGCGCCCCTGTGAGACACGAACCTGCCGTGTCCCTATTGGAATATTCATACCTTGGCCGTACAATGGTGAAGTGGGCGGCGAGTGACGTACGTTGTCCAACGCTGGCGTTGATGTACACTCATTCCCATTATCGTCCCGCGATGCGGAGCTACTCTCGGTGGAGGCCGGCGCGCTGTCTGTGGAGCGTTCGGTGCGCCGCGATGAGTCCAGCTCCAGCGACGACCAGGACGCGCCCGATTTCTCCCATTCCTCGCCCTCCTCACTCTCGCCGCTCTCACCACTCTCCCCGACTTGCCCACTCTCCCCCGAGTCGTCCGTCTGTGGAAATTTTCATCTAAGCTTACACCGACTTAACGCCTTAAATCTAATAGATTAAAACAATCACGCCGCTAAAGAGTACCATTCATGCGTGGTTTGCGGGGATTATTCGCCATACTAAGAACAGACAAAACCGCCGCCCATTGACAACCGCGACACAGTCCGCGCTTTGGTTACAGTGCCGGCTTTTCATTATAATTTCAAGCCCCTCCAATATCTTCGCTCACTCAGGGAAATACAGAACACGTTTCACGGTGAGCATTCTGTCCCACCCAACTTGTCTTGCGATATATAATTGTTTTCTTCGGCCTCGTATTGGCTTGTGCGGAACTGGGCTCTACCAGTGCAACCCTGTATTAGCCCGTAGTATCACGTCATAGAAACTGGTACAATTACTACGTCAGCATACTGTTATATAAACCAACACAAGGAAAAAATTGTTCATCGGTTTAGCGTTTAGTTAGTGGTTTTATTCCTTTCTAAGTTAAATATAGAAATAACAACATGAATTACCTATTGGCTTAACATTGGATAGAAACATACATTTTTGAGATGTTGCGGTGAGTTGGCCTCTTCGCTCGAGCTGGTGTCTCCTGTAATAGTTGAACTGTTAGTGAGGAGTGGGCACAGCGTTAGGTTTATCCACAGCCGTCTTTATCCAATTAGAGACCTTAGACATATTACGATACTGAGATCCCTATGACTTTGACCGAACGCTATTTTGTTAGAATAGATAAGCATGATCCATCTGAGGGGACCTTATCGATCGCGGAGCCCTGGGCAAGTGACCAAGTTTCCCACAGGGAAAGACGGCTTTGCATTTGTCGGCTCCGCTACTTACCTCTATGTGCGTCAACTTTGTGCTGTAGCAATGGGTAGAAACCTCTCGCAGTTGCATTGTGTGGCTCATACTGCAAGATCAATCGACAGTACTTCAACGCTTCGGCGTACTGTCGCCGCATTATCGCCGAAAGGAACTATAAATATAGAACCCAATGTATACTGTGAAATAGATGCAAAAATAAGTTGGTATCACTGCGAAAGCTGGGATGAAAATAATCTGTCTATATAATCTAAATAATATATAAAAAATAAAACCAAACTGTTTCCGTTCAGCTTGACTAGCGTTGCGTAGAGATATCGGTTCCCTCAGTATCTTTTATCGCATTTATCACGGAGTATGTCCTAAGGAATTGTTTGTATTAATATCTGTAGCTGAATTTCACCAACGAGATTGAATACAAAGTTTCATCCGTATCACCTTATTTTGTGCCACGCACCACCTCTCTGTAGCTTCAGCTTCCTGCAGAGGTAATTCCTAACCAATAACTTTGGGACCTTCAAACAGACGTACACTATTTCTAAAACAACCGATAGTGCGACCGCGGCCTAGAAAACAGTGGGGGTATCATGTTCATCAGCTTATCAAGTCCACTGCTGGACATAGGCCTCCCCCAAGGCCGCCAACCTATTGCGATCTTGAGCGCTTTGGATCCAGTGGTTGCCCCCGACCTTTATGAGATCGTCTTTCCATCGCGTGGCAGGACGTCCCACTCTGCGCTTCACGGTACGTGATCGGCACTCGAGAACCTTTCATCCTCATCGGCTGTCGGTTCGTCGAGCGGTATGGCCAGTCAAATTACTAATAATACATGAACCATTTATCCATTTATCGTTTGCCTATATTCATACCTCAGCAAGAAACTCGCTTGGCGCTGTACTGCCCTCGGAGCACTCCGGGCTAGCGGAATGTCGCGTTACGGCGTCCATGCCGCGTGCTGGCAGCTTCACAATGAGACTATCGGGGCGGGGTGGCGAAGCGAGGCGTGCGCTCAGCACGCGTAGCGCGGCCTTCGAGGCCGTCTCAAGCGAGTGGGGGGGCTGTGGTGCTGACACCGGTCTCGGCCAAGCAGTGTGTGGGTTGGCCGGTGGAGGCTGGGGCCGGGGAGGAGCCGGCCGGTACAGCCGCGAATTGGGTACCGGCCGACGGTACACCCGCTTCCTTCGCGCACGTCTCACGGCACGCTCGGGTGTTGTACGTGGCCCTGGGTAACTGTGTTTATTTTTTTTTTAGTATCGGTATAAGACACTTATATTATTTTATATAAAAAAAACATTACTCAAAGAAATCTTAAAAGTGCTGCTTAAGCAGCGTAAAAAGCCGGCAACACAACCAATGAGCGGACTGTGGCAGGGTGTTCATGGGTGGCGGTATTCTCTTACATGCATACTACATACATACATCATCTCTGACCCACCTGCTCCGTTGTCCGCTATATAATAAAAAAAATCTTTATATAATTTCTTTACAGTGGTATTTGGTATATGTATGTGAGATATGAAATATATAATATATAGGTAGGTATAGTCATGTCTAGTACCACACATTATAGAAAATCTTTTATGAATTAATTATCATTTATTAATTATTAGATTATTCCTTATATAAGGAAGTAAAGATGTGTGTGAAATTGTAAGGGATAATTGCAGGATTTACTGAAATGATCTATTCTGAAAAAATTTTCACCAATTATAGAAAACTATATTATTTGTGAATTGTAAGGTATATATTTACCCGTATAAAAAGGCTTTTCCGTGGTTATCGATTTGCAACTCGAAGAAAAATCGATCGAACGAACGTTCCTTACGAACGCTGCCTTAACGATTAGAGATTCTTTTATAATTGATATGTGGAGAAAAGTTTTTTTTTTATATAAATGATTACTCGCTTTTTGTCAGAGTGGCCTTTACAGTTTAACGCGGGGGGGGGGGGGGCACGAGCTGAGAATAAATTTAAATTTTGTCACGACTAACGCAAGGGCGTCTCCTGTGTGACGCGAACCTTGTCGTGGTCCATCGCGAGAGGGTAGTCTGCCTGGACGGCTGGACGGTTTGAGAAAAGTAAGTTTAATGCCTATAAAAAGTCTGTGACACATTTTACATTTAAATGATAAAAAATAGTTTGCCGAATCCAGATGAATTTATGGATTTCAATCACCATTCTGATAAACCGCATGGACTTAAAAGTATAAAAGATATATTTGTGTGGTTAGTATGTTTATTTAAGAATGACGCACTCACAGCCTAGGATTGGGCGAATAAGGCGCGGTAGTCGGGGCGCGCGGGTGTCGTTTAGCGGCGGAGCGGCGCTGCCGCGGGGCGCCCAAGTCGATCACATCTACCGTCTCAGCATCCGTCGAACATCTATATCCCAAGAAAACATTTATATATTCTCAAAGGCTAGATGCAGAGCTCTTTTTCTAGTTGGCACTTTCAAGGCCCCGTGGTCAAAAAGGCCCCATCAGATTATGTTTATCTGCTTTCTTTGCCTATTTAAAAAAAAGTGTTCTGTCAAAGTCATAGGGACCCCATTATCGTAATATGCCCAAGGCCGCCAATAGGTTAAACATGGATCTGCTCTCTGTCTGTCGGTAGCCATGTGCACGAGGCATTCAAAAGTTACATTATCTATACTGATAAATATGTGCCTACAGCGAAAATAAATCCACTCACCGATCTGGAGTATTCTTAGCATCGCCGAGTGCGGAGGGTATCACAATAACCTCCTTACCGGCGTTGGCTCGACCTGCCCGCTGCTCACGGCTGCTGAGAAGAATTTACTCAATACATTGGAAAATTAATAATTAATTAAAATACACTAGAAAACACATATAGTATACACAAAACTTTTTAATTCATCTCTCAATTGCATGTGTGCCTCTCTTTACGACACATTATTGTGACAAATATCAAACGCTGCTTCCGTCACAAAATTAATATCAAATTCCTACGACGCAAAAGTGTATGAAGATATCCATTACATGGAGACCAGCGGGCACAATCCCAAATCGACCTAATTACAACACTGTCTGTTATAGAACCCACTTGTGAAGCTACGTTTACGAACTGTTGCATATAAGTGTGGTACCAACCAACTGCGTAGAAAGCGACTCTGATCAAAACAAACGTAGCTACGCGCCACGTATTGATTGTGTTAATTTGTAAAGCGACGCGCGTCGCCATTTACGCGAGCTTCTTAAAATATCTCGTTAGCTACTAATCCCGAGCAAGTTAGTAGTCATCACCACTTACTTTAATGATGCTGTTATGTGGTGCTGCTGGATGACGATAAGTCGTGATCCACGCGCCCTATCACACTTTTACCACGCATGCGCCTTAACACATTACCACAAAAAGTAAATGAATACCAATTGCCAGATATAATATGTTTAGAATATTATATGAGATAATAAAATGATAGTCAGATTAGAAAAGAACATGCTGACAGTATTGCAAGAAGTGTACCTTCTAGAAGCGTCCAAAAAACCCCACTTAAAATGGTTTAAACCCAAAACCGATTTATAGCTCTATGATACCGCCATAAGTCGTCACATTTAAGGTAATTGTATTAGCGAAGTAGGCAGTGTGGGAAAAGCTGAGCACGGGTAGATACTTAACCTTAGTAATAGCTATATAAATTGACTGCAATGTAGCTGCAAAGTACTAAGTTGTGTGTTATATTTTATGTACGGCCTTAAAATTCCCAAGTATATACTTACGATTTTTTTAATTGGACGGGCTTAAGAACCATTTTGCAATATTTTTGTTATATCGAAAACTCAACTAAAATTTATTAATATTGATTCAGGTGTTTATTTAATTAAAAAACATACAATTTATACATAACATAATAAAATCTACAAAAATATATTTAAAAAAAAGAATGACTCTTGTACAACAAAAGAGATTTTATAGCCTGGAAATCATGAAGTATTTATTAATAATCTACGGTTGTTTACGAGTATAGTTTAAACAGTTCAAAAGTAATACAAATGTGATTAAAATATGTACATATATATAAAAAATTTAATCAATATGGCAGTCTTGCAATTTTTATCTATAACGTTTTAGTAATATATCCTAAAGGTATAAATTAAAAGGCTTGTAACCAAGCTAAATATAATTTTATATCAAATATCAAACGTCAACTATAAAACATAAATTTATTATGTCGAACTGACATAGGAATAAGTAAACTTTGAACAGTCTGTGGCAGTTAGTCGCAGAAAATAGAAATGGCTGATTTACTGGTTGTACCATTTAAAAAATCTTCTGATGTAGATATCGTTAAACCGCTTAAAAATATAATTCAAGCAAATTACAATAACAAAGGTGGCAGTGAAAATATAGGAGATACTATTGCTGAGCTAGGGCGACTTCGTACCAACGCCGTTTGGAAGGTTTTCGAGAAGTCTTCGCTCGATGTTCTTTATAGGTAAATAATGTCTCATCTATGACTCATGAATAATAGAAGTCATTTGTATAATTTAACTAAAATAATTTATTTGTTTTTATTACAGCTACTATGACCAGTTGGTGTCACTGGAAGGTAAAATCCCGGCACATGAAATTCAGATTCCTTTTAAATGGAAGGATGCTTTCGACAAAGGTTCAATATTTGGTGGGCGAATGAGCCTCAGTAAGTATTATTATCCAATTAGTTTTATGTTTCTTTAGATTCGTTTTTAAATTGTTACTGTAATGCAACAGAATTACATTATTTAAAGCTCAGTACTGCAACTAACAAAGAAAATGTCCATTAGATCAAAGTTTATAATATTTTATTTTAAAATTACAGGCAAGTAGTATTATGAAATGCATTAAGATGTGGTAAATTCTTAAAAGAGTAATCATAATTGTATCTTATTTCAGCAATCAACTCAATTTCATATGAGAGAATGTGTATATTGTTTAACATTGGTGCTATGCAGAGCGCCATTGCAGCTCAACAGCCACTTGACACTGAGGAGTCCTTAAAATTAGCAGCCAAATTGCTTCAACAAGCGGCTGGAGTGTTTTCCTATCTTAAGGGGAACATTATGGTTGCAGTACACCAAGAAACCACCCCAGATCTTAATCCAGATACACTCAATGTACTTTCACAGCTTATGCTGGCTCAGGCACAGGAGGTTATTGCCTACAAGTGTATCCGTGATGAAATGAAAGAAAGCATGGTGGCTAAGGTTTGCTCCCAATGTGATGAGCTTTACACTGATGCTGTAAGGTCACTACAGAAGGACGCCCTTAAACCTTTGTGGGATCGAGATTGGATCACTACAGTAAGTTGCCTAGTTTGATTGATAGAAAATAAGAAATATATGAAAAATTTATAATAATTTGGATTTTTAACATTCATTTTAAGGAATAATTTTAATGTTCTATATATTCTTACAATGGTGGTGAGAGTAGCATTTATAATATGTTCTAAAAAAATGTACTGTGCTTTGAAGTTGTATTTACATTTAATATTAGCATTCATTTAGCATTTTTCTTATGATATATAATTTTTTGAAGGCAAATGCTAAACAAGCTACATTCCGTGGGTTGACACATTACTATCAAGCAAAGGTGTGCAATGAAAATAAAGCTGTTGGAGAGGAAATTGCAAGACTTCAGGTAAACATTACCCAAAAAAAATCATTAATCAAATTGATAACCACTTTTTGGTTTTTTAAAGGGGTATTTCAATTTTAATTTAATGACAAAATTATAATTAACTAAATTATAATTAAGGAACTAGGCGGGTCGTTGTTAGAATCCAATCAGACGAGAGGCGTGATGCTTTTAGCCGGTGCGCTTTCAACTCATATTCTGCTTCGTCAATACAGTTGTTACGAAAGTAGTATCACACCAGTTTCTATGTATCAAGAATGCCAATTTGCATGTGCTAGATATATGATATATGTCTCTCGCACTGGTGCGACAGTGTTAAGACACTCGCCCGGCCACTGTTAAGCCCGTCCAAAGATCAGATAATTATTTTTTAATTATTTTGAATTAGGTGGCAATAGAACTGCTGAAGAACAGCGGCAGCGGTTGGGGCGGCGGTCGCGTGGCCGACGTGGCTCGCTTGGCGACACGAGCACTGACGGCCGCCAACCGCGACAACGACTTCATCTACCACGAGCGTGTGCCGGAGCAGGCCGCATTGGAGCCGGTGCCACGTGCTCCAGTCGCCAAGCCGCTGCCGCCTCCGTCGCGTTGGGACCCGGCCGCCAGGGACTTCTTCGCGGACCTTCTGCCGCTGGCTGTCCAAACCGCCCTGCAGGCAACCAACACGCGTTGCAGCGAGGTTGTCTACGCCGAGGTGAACAAGCTGCGCGATGCCACGCAACTGGTGAACAGCATTCTCGCCTCGCTGAATCTGCCCGCCTGTATTGAAAGCGCCGCGCCCGGCGCGCTGCCGGATTCAATAAGGGAGAAGGCGCGCGCGATTCACGAACGCGGCGGTCTAGTGGCGTTACAAACGCTGATGGCCGAGTTGCCGGAGCTGCTTCAGCGCAATCGCGACATCCTGGGTGAGGCTGAGCGGATGCTGCGTGAAGAGGCTGAAGCGGATGATGCGCTACGTGCTCAGTTTGGGGCGCGGTGGTCTCGCACGCCGTCCGAGCGGTTGACGGAGGCGTTCCGCGCGAACCGCGAGAAATATGCCCAGATTATTGATAACGCGGTCCGTGCGGATGCTATCGTGCAGCAGAAGTTCCAGCAGCATCGCGAGGCGATGGACCTGCTGAGTCGTGGTGAGGACGCGGTGGATGCTGATGTACCGGCCGCGCCAGCCACGTCCGCTTCATCGGACGGCGCGCCACTCGCCAAGTTGCGTGCTCTCATGAGCCAGGTAAGGATTATGGGAAACAATGCCCAAGATTTCGTTCACATAGAACCATATATAGGGGAGGCCTATGTCCAGCATTGGACTATTTCAGCCGTAAGACGTTCACTGCTGGACTTAGGCCTCCTCCTTGGATCTCCATGAATACCTATCGAAGGCGACCTGCATCCAGCGTCTTCCGGCGACATTTATAAGGTCATCTGTCCACGTGTTTGTGGGTGGACGTCCCACGTTGCGCTTGCCGGCCCCATCGACCATCTGCTCTACGTACGAGGTAGCCTGCCCATTGCCACTTCAGCTTGTTAATTCGGCGGGCTAAGTCAGTAACTTTAGTTCGTCTACAGATCTTCTCATTTCTAATTCGATTGCGAAAATCCAATCAAATAGCCCTTTCCATAGATCAAAATATTTCAATAGCGATTTTAAATTTTTAATAAACATACTTGATTATTTCTACCCAGGTGGAGGCAATGAAGGCGGACCGCGATGAGATCGAGAGCCTGTTGAAAGACTCGACGGTGGATTTGCGCGAGAAGTTTATCACAGCCTTAGCTGAGGATGGCGCTTTGGACGAACAGGCGCTGTCCACAGCTGCTGTGGGCTCAGCGCTGGCACCGCTGCAGCGCCGCGTCGCTGAAACCCTCAAGGCGCAAGAGCAACTGGTGGAGGAGCTGCAGCAAGCGCACTCGGCGCTCATGGAGTCGCGCGGCGGCGCGAGCGGTCGCGACGCCGCGTTGAGCAAACTGTGCGCAGCCCACGACGCGTACCAAGAGCTGATGGGCAATTTACAAGAGGGCGTTAAATTCTACAACGACCTTACGCATGTAATTGAAATATTCACTTAATTAATGCAATTCAGTTCATCATCATCAGCCTATTAAGATCAATTGCTGGACATAGGCCCCAATGACGCCCACCTATTGCGATCTTGAGCGATCTGGATACAGCGGATGCCCACGACCTTAATGAAATCGTCTTTCCATTGGGTGGCGGGACGTCCCACTCTGCGCTTCCCGGTACGCGGTCGCGATCAAGAACCTTTCCTACCCCTCGGTTGTCGGTTCGTCGAGCGATGTGGCCAGCCCATTGCCACTTCAATTTACTAATACGGCGGGCAATGTCGGTTACTTAAGATACGGTACATATGCGGATAACCTCATTTTTTATTTTATCTTGCTCCGAGACTCTGAGCATTGTCGTCTCCATAGCTCGCTGAATAACTGAGCTTCTTCATCTGGCCCATCGCAATTCAGTTAGGGAAATTCAATTTCACAGTCATATGGAGTCTGCATTAGCTTCCAAGAAGCTAGGAATGCTCTTTAGGGTAAAGCGTTGCTTCACCTCTAGCCATCACTTGCAACTATAAAGCCAAAATTCGGCCACATATGGAGTATTTCTTCCGCCGCTGGACGGGATCGCATTCACCGAAGTACGGCTCAATTCGTCGACGACCAGATCCTTTCCGATCAGCTTGACTCTTTAGCGTTGCATAAAGATGTTGGTTCCTTCAGAATCTAGCCATGGTACATGGGCGGAGGACCGCTTATCTTAAGTGATCCACCGTTTCCATCCGTATTCATAAACAAAAACATCTGAATAAGCACCATTAATTCAGTTCTGTGTTTAATAATACTTCTGACTTATGATATAATTATTTTCAGCTTCTCTTGGCCTTCCAAAACAAGGTGTCCGATTTCTGTTTCGCACGTAAGACAGAGAAGGAGGAGCTACTGAAAGATCTAACTCAAGAGGCATCTCGTTCAGCGCAAAGGCCTGCGCCTGCCCCACCCCAACATCACACTGATGCCGCTGTTACGGAGGTAATTTTAAGTATATTTTGTTATAATACCACGATAGTGATTAATTCTTCAAGCTTTTCACTTGTGACTTGTAGAATCAGTGCAGTGTCGCACGAGGTGTGTCCATGAGCGCAGGACTGCTTATCCTAGGTGAGCCTCCTGACTAAAAAAGTAAGCTCCTAGGCTTAAAAAGCGCCACTTAAGTGGCGTAAAAAACCAGCAACACAACCTATGTGCGGACTGTGGCGGGGTTGTTCATGGACGGCGTTGTTCTCGTACTATATAGAAGACCCACCTTGTCTGTTGTCCGTTATATTTGTTGTTTTTTATGCTATAGCGTAAAAAAAATTGAGGCACGTTTTATTATAAAAGGAAAATATTAATTTTCAGCCAACTGTGCAAAAGAAACAAGCGCCAGCTCGTCCCCCGCCACCCGCAGTGGCTCCTTCCGGCAGCACTCTTCCGTACCCGTCGCAGCCACAAGGGATGCCTCTTCCATACGGAGCGCCCATTGCACCCTACCCCGTATACGCGCCAATGCCAGCTATGTACAATCCATACGCGACATTACCATACCCTCATCACATGCGGGCCGCCCCACCTCCTCAACAGTACCAGCCCTATCAGTACCCTCCCCCAGCAACTAATTACCCTAATCCACCCCCAGCTGGATACAATCCATACCCACAATAATGGTCTCAAAGGCTGTAATTTATTTGCAATGCCCGATCTTAGCTAAGGAGATATTATATGAATGTGAATATATCGACATCACCAAATCTAAGCTTACAAATATATGAAAAAAATTATGTACGTCTCATTAAGTTAAGGTTAGATTAAAGTTAATATTGGCCAACATAACCATCAAATGTTATAGTTGTTGAAATTTTATTCAAGTGACTTGAATCACAACTGTTTTGAATTATGTAAATCATTAGTTAAGGTGCAAATATCATCTGTATCCACATATAGACTTTGCTGATTAGAATTTGTGGGTTTTTAGGTGCTACATCTGTTTAAAAGTTTGGATATTTTTCTAACATACATAACTGGTCCTTTTTTATGCAAAATTATACTATTGTAATAAATAATTATTGTCAATAAAGCAATATTTGTTTGTAAAATGTCACCACTTTGCTCAATTTTTATATTGGCCTCTAGTTCTTTAAAAATAAGCTCTTTTTCACATTGCAGAATAGTGGTTGAAAGTAGTTTTACAAATATTCCACAGGCAATAATTGATTGATTATTATTTTATATCCCAGAACTACTTTGGAAATTATTAATATATTATATTTTGTATTCAAGTTTTATTTTTTCATTTTAAATGCAAAAATTAATATATATGTTTGTATAATTCACAGGAGAACATAACAAAGATAATTATGATCATGATAACTTTATATGGTTTAAAAATAAGGACCATATATATATATCTTTCTTACTATTTGTCTACATCTTTTATACTGTCAATGAACTAATTTGGAACAACGGACACCTTGAAAATACTTTATTGGTCAAGTATATGAATCACAGATGAAATTACTGTTTTATGATAAATACATTAATAAGGATAAATATTTATATTATGAGTTGGCATATTTCTTCAATTAAAACAGCAGTTAGAACATACAGCTATTTATTAAATAAACCATCTAAACCATGATTAATGGTAAAAGGAGCCTAAGTTTAATACTTGGGAGCAGGAGATTCCTCCTTGCTGTAGTCCCTGATGGGTGAATAGAACTGAAAAAAAAATGACACAATGAGATATTTAAGAAATTAACATAACTATAAAGGTGTGGGTTATATATAATCTAAAAATTCAGTATCCAAAATATTAACTAGTTATTACAAATAAAATGAATTTTAGTGAACCTTGTATTGCTTGTTCCTGTACTCTTCCCAGGGCTCAGGGTTTGTACGCTTGTTCCATGAGACATCAGGACTACGCAGCGCCAACCTTAGAGTGTAGAAGAAAGATGCACCACATCCTAGTCCCACACATACAAACAATGGGATCAGCTGAAAATTACATTAAGATATGTAAAAAAGTTGTTTTAATATCCAGCTTTTTACATAAAGTAGTATTAAACTTATTTTAATACAACTATTGAGCAGATTTCCAAACTGTAGAGAACAATCTGAATATATTTTGAAGAGACTGAATTAAAGTTATGGAAATGATAATCAAATGCCATAGAATCAACTACACGGTAAATGCTAAAATTGTGTTTACTTATTTAAAAATGTCTTTAAAATATTTATTATAGAAATTGGGTCTAAATATTTTTAACAATTTTTTTAAATTCACTAGAACCATCAAATAAAAAATCTATGCTGATTCATAAGAAAAGAGAATAGCAAGTTTGGAGTACACATATAGAAGTTATAATCTTATCAGATTTGTATTAGCAATAGTCTTTTAGGATGATTATATATCGTTATATTTTGCTGTTTATATGATTATATCCCTACATATTGATTTAGACAGAATCTATTAATAAAATACATATTTAGATGAAGAATAAATATTTAGTGTGTATTTCATTGAATCAAAAATGATAACAATAAGAGGTTAGTTATGTAATTATCCAACCATACAAAAATGATATTACTTACAGCCTTATGTTTCTTGAGACTTTGAATGCTTAATCCCTGCATTTTGGTTTTGCTCTGTTACACTTTCGACTAAGTTTATTAAGAAACTGCGTAAATTATAAATTGTTCTGTTAAAGTATTGATTGATAAAAATATTTTCATTGACAGATGACAAAACTATCTGCAGAGACACAGATTATCGGTGGATTATCACAGATTAGAGGTTATCGGTGGCACTAGAAATTATGCCGCAGCATAAAAACTCGGCAACATAACCAAAGCGCGGACTGTGACGCAGTGGGTGATCGGCTACCGCCATGAGTGGCGGTATTCTCTTACTATATAACAAACTACCTGCTCCGTTGTCCACTATACTATAAAAATTGACCAAATAGCTGTCACTTCTACTAGCGTAGACTCAAATAACTATGGACTTTTTTGGTTTGTTGCACTGATTACTCAATCCTGTATACTCTATGGAACTCTAATTTTCTGTATTAACTATCAGTCTTTCCTGTTATCTTTTATGGGTACTCAAAATTAAATATTAACAATATTAATATATATTACATACTAGTTAGGATCATAAAGAATTGGTGCTACAAATCGTCTAATAGTTTGAAAAATATATGTATAATAATTAAACTGCGAAGCTTCAAAATATATTAAGGAACAAAATGAGTTTTTTATTGTAAGTAGTATTTAAATTTTTCAAAACAAACCTATCCTGAAGATATATTTCCAACTATAAAATGCACTAAATAATTTTAATTATAAATCTTTTTGTTTTGATATGTCTTTGGTATGAATTTTGGGACACACACGCATTATTATCGAGCTGATTCATTTATGGTCTTTATTTTAGCGGTAGCCGATCTAATAAGACATTTAAACCAAAAAAGAATATACCTGAGGGCACACATCAATACGACTTAATGCGGCATGCCGCTGCTACTTTAGGTTCTGGAAACTTGCGGCTGGCTGTTATGCTACCTGAAGGAGAGGACCTCAACGAATGGGTCGCAGTGAACAGTAAGCTTGTTTTTATATTAGTCTCATATTATCAACCTTTACCATTACCAAATGAACTATTAGATTTTTTCTGCTATGTTGTATTGTGAAAATTTAAATTAGTGTCATCAGTAATATGAAACAGGAAACTTGTAATGAGTAATGGTTCATACATATTATAACAGGATATCTTTTAGAAAATCATGTATTGTTTTACCAATATGGATTGTTGTTGGCAGACTAGTGTTAGCTGACTGCAGAACAAACTTTAATTATTTATTTTAATTAAAATTGTCACTTAAAATATGTTCTATATGTAATATATTACACAAATGTTGAAGACTATTTAACTATTTTTCTTGTTTCAGCTGTAGATTTTTTTAATCAAATTAATATGCTTTATGGAACTATAACAGAGTTCTGTACTGAGGAATCCTGTGCAGTAATGTCTGCTGGCCCAAAATATGAATACCATTGGGCAGATGGACACACAGTGAAAAAGCCTATCAAATGTTCTGCACCTAAATATATTGATTACCTTATGACATGGGCACAAGATCAATTGGATGATGAAACACTATTTCCATCTAAAATAGGTATGTGTATCCAAACTTAGTTCTTATTTGCAGACATAGGTGTGGTCTGAGGGGCCCAACAGATGAAGCTGCAGCTCCTGCTCTTGGGGTCTTCATAGGTGGATATTTGCATTGTAACTGATATGTTTACCATAAGAATTCAACAATTAAAAAGGCACAGGTGATGAGTAATATTTATATCAAGGAATCTCTCAGTTCTTTTGATTATATTTAAAATGTGTTTTACATATAATAAGAATACATTATATAGTATAATAATACATATAGTATTATAATATATATATAGTGTAATAATATTAATTTTTTGCTAATATTTTTTTACAGGAGTGCCGTTCCCTAAGAACTTTCTGTCAATGGCAAAGACAATTCTGAAGCGATTGTTTCGTGTATATGCCCATATTTACCACCAGCATTTTCCTCAAGTAGTTCAGCTTGGCGAAGAGGCCCATCTTAACACGTCCTTTAAGCATTTCATATTTTTCGTTCAGGTAAGTAACATTTTAAATCATTAACAAAAAAATTTTTGCTATAGTATTGGCTATACAGGACAACGGAGCAATTGGTTCCTTCTATATAGTAAGAGAACACCGCGCCATGGTATGTGTTTTGTTTGTGTTAGCAGCTTTTTATCCCGGTTAAACGGTATAATTTCAAGATCCTTCAATATCCTAACGCCTGTCCTAGAGCGGACTAAGACGTGGTTTTACATGGGCGGTGGTGTTCTCTTACCATATAGGAGACTCATATGATCCGTTGTCCGCTCAACCATATAAAAAAGATAAGAAAACTTGTGTTTACCTTTTTTTCTTTACAGTATAGCAGATCTCCTATTTGGTAATAGAACACTGCCACCCATGGACAACCGCACCAGAGTCCACACGGAAAAGGTTCATTTTTAAGGGCCTCCGATATCAAGTACCGTTTCACGTTGAGCATTCTGTGAGCCCGTGGTATCACTTCGGACGTGCAGGCCCATTTAGTGCGTCCTTAACATTACTTTATATTTTGTATGTCAGGAATTCAATCTGATCGAGCGGCGTGAGCTGGCGCCACTTCAGGAGCTAATCGAGAAACTCACAGCCAAAGATACGCGATGAAGGTCGCGCTAAACCTTAATGCATTGTCACCGTCATCATACAATTTACATCATCATCACCAGCCTCTTTCGCCATAAAAAATATTTACCCGTATTCCAATGTTTTAAGTAATCGTATCATTCTAGTCTTGAGCAGTAAAAAAATTGAAAACAGTAGAGTTAACTTTCATATCGGTCATTGGAATATGGGTCGGTCCTTAATTTCATGATATACTCTTGAAAATTCGATTTAAATAATTTTTTTACGATAATTCACAATTGGTGTGCAATATATTAGGAATAATAGCTCGCAGAATAGATATATTTTTGTGTTATTGGAATAACCTTGACGTTTTGCCTAAGGACTCGTGAAGTGGTTTTCACCCGCGCCAAACACTAGCAGAATGGAGTTTTATTTTTAAAAACTCCCGGAGTTTTGTGCGTCATCATCGCCATTTCAGCTGTAAGACGTCCACTGCTGGGCATAGTCCTCCGCCTTGGACCTCGATGCATACCTGTCGGAGGCGACCTGTATCCAGCGTCTTCCGGCGACTTTATAAGATCGTCTGTACACTTATGGTGGGACGTACCACGCTGCGCTTGGCGGTCCGTGGTCTCCACTCTTAACACATTTCGATTCGGATGCGATTATCGCTCGGGAACCTGGCGGTTGATTATCGCAAGACGCTGCCAACTGTGGTCGCCCAACCGATTGCAGTGCGCGCGGGTGCAAATGCCGGTACAAGATGACCGCCACTGCAGCGGGAATCGCAAACAATCGCTTTGTGAAATGTGCTTTCACTTTTTACATAAGTATTGGTATTTTTTAAGGGCGCTGGTGAATACCGCTTCGTGAATCTTAGCCGAGTATGGCCATGAATTAACCAATGCATTATAATGATCTGACAATTGATTAATTTTCGTTGTAATATATGAATTGTTCTATTTTGACATTTGACACGACGGTGTAAGAATACACAACGTCGAATAGAAGGGATGGCTATGATTTTTGTTGTATATAGTGATTTAGTAATTTTTGTTTTGCATTTTTCTAAGTAGGATTCATAACGACACTGCCTTCCCCGTCTAGACTAGAACTAGAGACCTATTTATAATTGAAAGATGATCTAGATTTGATAAAGTTTTATAATAGTTAATCTAAGAATTACAAGGCCTAATGGAGGGTGAATCCATAATCCATGTCTTTTGTGTATACTTTTTTTTAAGTATTCAGTGAAATCGCACGATACAACTAGAATTATTGACATAAATCCCAATCAAATAAAAGATTTCCGAAGAAATCATCGTTAAATGTGCATTCTATACATGTATATAACACTAGGCTAATTTACAATGAAATTATGAACTTTGAGGATTATATTATATAATCATAACCCAATTTGTGAGTTCAATGAATATTTATTGAATTGTGTATAGCCTGGTGTAACTAGATATCACGTCGATGGCCGACGAATGTGCTTAGTTTAAGTTCCTTATTTATTATGTACGTGATTAATTGATGAGTGCAAATGCATTTGAATTATACTTAATTTTTTGTAAAGATCTATTTAATTAACAAAATAATATCTAAATGTAATGTGTGTTTTGTTTTATAAACATGAACAATGGCTACCCTGTATCCCAATAGATTTTTTTGTATAGCGGGCAACTGCCCATGCACAACCGTGCCTCAAACATTGTTGCGTAACTTCACGGGTGTTCAATATCGTCACCATATAGAACAAGTACTGTGTTTCACGCTGGTATTTTGTAAGCCCATGGTATCAATTTGGACGAACCTGCGCAATGAGTACTTTCGGATATGAAGAGTACTGGGGGAAAACATGCATTGTCAGTTAGTGAACTGAGATTTAAAGTAACATTTTCTTCCATGAAGAAAGGCACATAAAACAAAAATATGCAAATTATAAAGAACATATATTTGTTTTGGGTGTGTAGTATAAAAAATAACCTTGTTACTTAAATTTATAGAGTAAGCAGAGAAAAATCAGAAAATATAGGAAAAAAACATACATTGTCCTTGAAATACAGGAAAAATTCATACAACTTCCGTGAAATTTTTATTATTTATTATCACTATATTTAAGCAGTGACAAGTGGCATACATGCACTTCTCACTGCTGCTTAAATTCTCACTCTGAGAATCTAATCTGGCTGCACAAATGCAGGACCTAAAGCGACTGGTGGCGGCCCAGACGCACCGGCAGCAAGAGAGATCTGGAGGAGACACCCGAAAAAATACATTATTAAAAATTAGATAGACGAAATTATATTAACTGCCTTTCATAATCAAGAAAATCATGAAAAAGCCAATAGTTTTGCAACTAATTTAGCACCAAAATTCAACATTTACTACCCCAATGTAACTTGAAGACAATTAACAAAGACTCTAAACATACTTAGGTTTCCATGCAATATCGTACACAGAAAGAGATGGGTTGCAAGCCTCGTTCTTTCGCATGATTTTTGTATGGAGTTGCGGAATAATGGATCACAAGCATTATTGACACAGTATGAAACTGATGCCGTGCAAAATCAACCAAATGTGCCCTTGAAGTCGGAAAATAAATAAAAAATCGACATTGTGGCGCACTATTTTTATACAGCACTGCACTTTTTTATTATTTTTAATGTACCCATCGATGGTGAGCACCTCCCCTGGTGGTTCAAATGAGCTATAATTTTTTGAACACAGGCCCGTAGTCAAAAGAAATAACCTTTAAAATTTAAAACTGTAACCATGACATGGCATGTTCTTACAGTCTGTTTTGGCGTTTCGTTGTATTACAATTGTATTATTATAAAAAATATTGCATTTGTACTACAATTGTATTTACTTTTAAAAAAGTGACATTGCATGTTTTTCCCTTGCCCCCCTCCCCCCTTCATATGCTTAATGTTACTGAATTAGTGCTAAAACTTAAAACCATATAGCCACGAGTTTCTCAAAATCAATTTTTGAGATATACAGTTGGACTGTAAAAGTAAAACGCAATATTTCAATAAATGTATTTTAATTCATTTAAGCGACCAAAAACTATATATACTCTGATAGATAGATCAGATTTCATTCAATTGCAATAGACAAATGTAGTCGACTAGTTTGGAATACAATGCCCATAGCTCATAAAAGAAAAATTTTACAATAAGGCATGTGTCCGCTGTGATCGCCTTATCTACACTGTATGCCAAGATAATGCTAACAACCACCTCCGCCGGATATGGAGGCGAGGACCTAGCTACGTCGCCAGACTCAGCCCCGTGAGCTATCGATTCGTCTCGCAGATGAGTCCCTTGTGCTAGTCGCGGCTAAAAATCAATTCACGGCGAGCCTAAGCCTCGCCCCAAAAGACCGTGTGAAACTGTGGTGGCTGTATGGCCGACAGCAAATAGCCCTTTCAAAAAAAAACAAACAAACTAATGCTCAAATGCTAGGGACAGTGTTTCAACCGATACAGACTATCACTGATTCTGTCTGTTAAACTATTTGTATTGATTTACAAAAATCTGTTTTGTCAATAGTGTTTATGGTCCTGTGATTATCAAGTGTGGTCCTATGAAGACGAGATGGGCGGTGGTGGTGGCGGCGGCGCGAGGAACGGCGGCGGTGGCGCAGCCCATGGCGGAGGCGGATATACTCCGCGCCATTGTGCACCCATACCTGAACACAAAATTATTTAAACATCTGTTCAAAAAAGGGGGTTTTTTTTCTTTTGCACCCATGGGAAATCCATGCTAAGGCAGTAATTGAGCCGAAGTGATACGGGCTAACAGACTAGCCACTGTGAAACATTCTTTGTCATTCGTTGGGTGAGTGAGGATATCAGAGGCTCCTGAAATTACACCGCTTAAGCATTGTAAATAGCCGGCAACACAACCAAAACGCGGATTTTTGCGCAGTTGTTCATGGGCGGCGGTATTCTCTTACCATATAAGAGACCCAACTGCTCCGTTGTCCGCTATACCATAAAAATTGTTAAAGCAGCTTTTCAAAAGTAAAAACTTTTTTTAAAAGCAAAGACGCGTTCAAAAACAATTTTGAGCCTTCCTCCATGTAATGCGCCGTAACATTTTCCTAAACATTACGTTTCACCCAAGTTACTATTTTAACCCAAAATTGACAATGTTGCAATGTCGCTAAAATATCTTAATCCTCGGCCGATCTGGCGTTCCTTAATCGTATACGTGTTGGTTGGTTGTATACCTAACCGGTTGTCTCAAATTGGAGAGTAGACTTTGAAGGCCCACCGCATCTGACGTAAAATGGGCGCAATGAAGTTTGCACTAACGAACACTACACCGTACAACTTGCCAAGCTGATTTAACATCAGTGACAGAATAAGAAAAACCAGATTTGACAGATGCCGCCAAAACGAAATAGCTGCCACAGATTATTAACATCGACTATTTGAAAGACCCTATATTTAAAGTTCTGTGTGTCTCTGTCTCTACCTGGACAAATAAATAAAACTGTCGTCCGTCCACAAAAAAAATACATTTAGGCACTCACCTGGTGGTGGCGGCGGCATGGGACCCACACCTTCGCCCTGAAAAATAATAATTATTTTTGTTTATTAATGTTCTTTAGATTCTTAAATAAAGATAATAGAAATTAGTAAAAAGCAATTACATTGGATTGTCTTATATATAAAATATTAATATAAAACAATTTCAGGGTGTGAAATAAAATGAAAATGAAATTGTTTCTCTGAAAATAAAGTAATTTTTATTTATTGAATTGGTATAATACCAAAACCTACAATACAAACAAATAAAGAAATGACAGTAAGTATTAATATGTTCTGTCCTCGCTTCCGTTTCCCGCGGAGGCTGTTTTTAGTGCGGTCACTACACAGACCTACACCCTATCATCAAACTTTTTTGCTATTCACACACATATATATTAATGTTTGGTAATAATTTACCTGTCCGTGAAGCGGTGGCGGAGGTGGAAAAGCAGGTGGGGGCGGCGCGCTTCCTGGCGGTGGTGGCTGACTTCCGGCACCTGTAGTACAAACATTTTACTTATTTATATATATATATATTTGTTACTTGTTCATACTTATATGCAACACAACCAATGCGCGGACCGTGGCGCGGTTGTCCATGGGCAACGATGTTCCCTTACCATATAGGAGGAAACATCTAAATCGAGGTTGCTCAATCTTTCAACAGTCGTGCTAGAAATTACCGCTTCACACATAAAGGTGTGGCACTGACGATTACTTATTTTTATTTAGTACTAGTAGACTCGGCAGACGTCGCTCTGCCCGCTACACTACCCACCGAGTCTGCCTTACGTGTTTCTCATAAATATTGTCATGTTTGCACAATACAATTAT
>DWCF01000239.1:0-55004 GCA_018230265.1 Delias oraia | reverse complement strand
AAACAACAATTGGAGGACATGGGTGGTAGCCGGCCTGAGAAAAAGAAAAGAAGATAATCTATAAGAACATTTTGTAGTAATATTAAAATTAATAGATAGTAATATAGTTACTTTTTCTGCCCCTACATATATTTAAATATAATTTTAAAACTATCAAATATTCATTTATTCTGGCAATGATTGAAATTATTATCTGTGCGCTAACATCACATTTTTCCACTTATTAGTATGATAGTGAACTTGAAGAACATTTTGTCAGTTTCTAAATAATTTTTAAATCTTATATCTTTATTATTATCTTTTTAAATCCCTCAGTTTAGCAGAGATTACATGAGGACCAGTTTTTGACATAAAAACAGCTAAATCAAGTAAAGTATGATTCAAAAATTACCAATGTCAAATGATTTTCATTGCAGTGATTGTTTAAGACCAAGTTTTAGTGATCATGTTGTAAGATGGGAACCACTTCGGAACGCGATGTCATCTACAAAAATAATGTTTTATATTAGTTCATATATAGAAAGATGTTCAGTTTACTGTATAGTTCTAAAATATTGCTTTTTTATACAATATCGATACTTCGCTTCATTTGTATACGATTTGTTATTATTTCTGTAAGATGCAAAATAACTCCTAGTAAATTCATATATGTGAAAATAAAAATACAAATTTACCGCCATAGGTTGTAGCGCAGCGATCGTCACATTTTTCTGGCCAAGGCCCACACTTGACAATGTACCATTAGTACAGGGCTGGCTGCAGAGTATGTGAAGCTGCTTTCCAGAACCTTTTAACACTCATACATACTAATCTTATAAATACGAAAGTTTGTTTCTGTATGTGTTAATTCTCTACGCTTAAACCAATTTACATGGTAATCGTTGCTTTCCGTGGGATTCGTACACAAAGGATATTGGTTTACTTTATGGCTATGACATGTAGGTTATACAGTTGACTATTAGAACAGGACGAGCAGGTCCTATAATCGTTAAAATAACTTGATTTCAAAATATTCAATGCAACACAACCAATGCACGGACTGTGGCGCGGTTGTCCATTGGCGGCGGTGTTCTCTTACCATATAGGAGGCCCATCTGCTCCGTTGTCCGCTATACTATAAGAAAAAAAGCATCAGACGACAATATTATGATGCCATATACAATCTGTTTGCTTTCAAATCGTCAAGCTTTAATCTATTGCACTAAGTACGAACTGTTACACACTTCACATTTTGTAAGGCTATTATTTTAATGTCTATCTAGTATACAGCCATTAAATAACTGGAACGAAAATCCTTTCTCTGCGTGAAATAAGTACATGTTATAACATTTAGGTATAATGTAAAGTTATACGAGATAAACAGGATTTTAATGTTTAAAGACATAAAATTTGGTAATAGATTTGTTTTTAGAACGTTTCGTCAAGACGAAAAGAGTATTTAATAACATTTTAAACCTTATATTGATAACCAATATTGATTAACAAAGTTAATCAATATTGGTTATTTATTTATAAAAAGTCAAACAAAGTCCATTACTTTCATTTTAATATCGCTTGCTATCCTAAATTCATCACGTCATTTGTATAATCTTTAGGCAAATTAATATTAAAATACTGTTTATCCAGTATTTTGCAACGCTGTTAATATGATACCGTATTATTTATCTAAGTTTATCCATGACCTGCATCAACCCAACTCACTTAGGACACAAAATACCTCTATATGCATATAAACAGTAGCTAAATATTCAGGACGCACACCAATCGGTTGTGTCAATGTAGGTATAAACCTACTAAGTCATCCAGTCATTATATTGATTGTAAATAAAACAATGAGAAACACTCTGTTTGAAAAATACCTTTCTAACAACATATTATTTTCTGCTGCCAATCTGTTAAAAATTACAGAAATTCAAAAATATCTTTTTTTCGTTTATTTTTATTAGAAATAGGTAATTATATGACCACTATATTGATGACCTAAAATGTTGTGCGCATGTGTTTATGTGATATTTGGCATAGCAAGTCGATGTCAAGATGTTATGTTACTCAAACGATTACAATATGCATTTATAATGAGTATATTTGTTAATTTTTGTTTTATAAGAATTTATAATCCAGCTGGAATGTCGTTTTGCAACTGTAAAAAGAACTGTAATAAACACAGTAGTGGTTGTGAATAACCGAAAACATGTAACTGATATAATGATCTTTTGAGAAATACTTGAATGGGACTTTTTAATAAGTTGTGTAAGACCTGAGATGTTCATTTCTTTTTTAGTGATATAGGCTGTAATTACTTCACAGAGACAAAGTCTGAATTAGTTTGAAAAGTAATTGACATCGCATTTAACATCTTCAACTGACCATTGAGTATGTTGATCTACATCTTGCAGTTAAATATAAGCGAAGATTATTGCGTAACCCCTTTTACAGAGGTTGGGTAATGCAACGCTCAGAAATCATTAGAGGCCGACCTTATAAATGATGATTCAAACTATAGGTACCATATTGGTAACTATCAATAGTGAATCTGAATGTTGTTTTAGTAAGTAATTTACCAAATACATTTTACAAACTTATAGATATTTACGATTTTTTATAATAATTAAGGTAAACGAGCAGGAGGCTCGGTTAGGATAAGCGCACGTACGCCCATGGACACCCAAGCCCATGTAGTGCCACGGGTGTGTTTTCGGCATTTTAGGGATGGGTACGCTGTTTTATTGTGTCCCTAAGTCATTAGTTTGGAAATATCTCTGCAGGCAGCTGTTTTCCAGTGATAGTGCGCGGCAAAAAATGCCTTAAAAACGCTGTTGTGAAATCTTGGTGATTGGTGAAACAGTATTCTGCCTTGATACTCGATCCGAACATTCCCCGCGATAAATGCGATAGAAGATGCTGAGGGAACCAACATCTCTACGCAACGCCAAAGAAACAAGCTGGTTAGAAAGGATCTGGTCGGTCACGATTCGAGCCGCTCTACGCCAAATGAAAGATTTGACGCTTGTGTTTCGACAAAGGAAAAGCCTATAGGTAGGTATGGAAGCAACGCCTAAAAACGTAGCGTTTAGAGCTACAGCATACTCACCTCACGACAACCCCGAGAATGTTTATTTTTTTATGGTATAGCGTACAAAGGAGCAGGTGGGTCTCCTACAAAAACATGGGTAAAAGAACACCGCCGTCCATTGACAACCGCGCCGCATTCCGCGTGTTGTGTGTGTCACCGACTTTTTACGCAGCTTAAGCGACATTTTTAAGGGCCTCCGATATCCTAACTCAGCGAAACACAATAGAAGTACCGTTTCACGGCTCACATATTACTCATATGTGAGCCTGTGGTATCACTTTGGACGAGCTGGCCCAATTACTTTAGCATATGTTTCAGCATGGCTCTCCCACATGTGCAAAAGATCTGCTATTAATTATTTTTTCGCACATTTCTTGTTCCATTCCATTTATCATTTTCTATGAAAATCAAAATAATGCTTAAAAATAAATTTTGGCATTTAATAAGTTTTTAGTAAAACACCGACTACTCTCGGGATTAAACTGATCTTTTGTTTTGCATTTATCACCTATAAAAAATATTTATTACATTTAAATAGCTGTCTAGATTTATAGTTCATTAAACGAAGAAAAAATATAATGAATCACTAAATCGAATATGGAGCAATTAAGAGGGATTTCCTAACGGTAGAATAGAGTTAAATAATTATGCTAAAAACAGCATTTTTGCCGTGGGAGAGCCATGCTGAAGCATATGCTGACACACTAATTGGGGCGGCTCGTCCGAAGTGATACCACGGGCTCACAGAATACTCAACGTGAAACGGTACTTATAGTGAGTTTCACTGAGTGAGTGAGGATATGGAAGGCCCTTAAAATGCCGTTTAAGTGGCGTCAAAAGCCAGCAACACAACCAATGCGTGGACTGTAGCACGGTTGTCTATGGACGGCGGTGTTCTCTCATCATATAGGACACCCACCTGCTCCGTTGTCCGCTATACTATAAAACAGTATTTCAAACAGTGAAAGGAATGATGGGTAATTTAATGATAAGTGATTACTCACTTTCACTCTATTTGTCCGACAATGTTATGACCTTCAAAATATTTTTGCATTGCATACGGCCCGAAATATATGTTCATTAAAGTTATCTTTAAACAATCCACTGAATGAATAATTATCTATTATTTAATGGGTATTTTTAATGGATTTCCGTAGTCTAGTCACGATGCCTAAGATATAAACCTTCTTGCAAAATGTATTGCCTTATATTTTAAAGAGAACCTAGGTAAATACGATACGTACGTCATATGATATTTAGTTACATCACATGAGTAATTTATTATGAATTTCCTATAGGTAACAAATATAATATTCACTGTTTCATAATCAATGTTTCCATTAAACACGATTTTTATTACTGGTCTGATAGTTTAATTTTTTGAAAGGTAAGGTTAACTTCGGTCAAGGAGTTATGGTTAGATTGTTAATACGCAATTTTAACAACTTGATGAGTCCAAACTTGAGATCAAAATGCAAATTCAAGTAATTATTGACTTATTCTGATTTGCAGTCATGAAGTTCAAAGCCATACATATTTTATTAATTCGTACATCGAATAAAAGGTATTTGGAATACATTTAAGCAGAAAATCTATATTATCTATTTTCATAAATTGTTTTTTTTAAACGAATTAACTTCGTATCATAAGAAAACAATTATTTGTTTTTAAAGCTCCAAAAACTGACTAGTATTGAAATATTATAACAAATTTTTGTATTATTTGTTAATTTATCTTCCGTTGTGAAAAGCGATAATATTTTTAGTAATTATTTTTAAAATAACGATAATAAACTATTGTTTATTAGTTCAACATGTAGCCTATAAAATAAGTTTATCGGCTATTGAAATCTTAAATTTCAAGAAAGATATCAGTAAACTTTGAGAGAAATAGACGATAACTATTATTATAGTCCACAAAAGTATGTTGAAGGTCTTTTATGATGAATCCTTTGTACTTTGACATGGTATCATTTTGATGAGCAATAAAGATAAAATTTAACCTAGATCAAGAAATGATATTAAATTTTGTTCATGTTTCTCCATAAAGAACCTAGTTAAAACTTCTACATATTAAAACAATTCTAATATCTTCTGAATGGTGGTCTGTGAGCAATAAAAAATGTCCAACGTTCTCCAGTTTGCACTGCGTGGTAATGATGTAGGTATTACTACTTAGTAGCTACTTATATTTAAGTCATAAGTTGGTAACCGGCAATTACTTAATTGTAAACGCAATGTTTCGCGTTTAATCGCAACATAACACACCAGGATGAAATACTTAATTATGCCATTTAGTTCGAATAACAACCGAAAACAATTAATCTTGCAATTAAATTGCGAACCTTCTTATACTAATTCTGCAATTGAAGATTGTGTAGACATAAATCAATAATTAATTAATATATAAAACTTCAGCGTTACAACAATTTCTGGGTTAAAATATTTTTACTAAAATATATCACTTAATATATACGTAATCTAGTAGGTATATAGATCATCTGTCCTAGGTCTCATTTAATTAAAATCGAAATAAAACTATACGTCAACTTAAATCATATTATTTGTATATATTTTTTATAGTATAGCAGACAACGGAGCAGGTGAGTCACCTATGGTAATAAAACACCGCCGCAAATGGACAAATTCGCCGCAATCCTCGCATTGGTTGTGTTACCGTCTTTTTACGCCACTTAAGCGGTACTTTTAAGGGCCACTCAGCGAAACACAGTACAAGTATTGTTTCACGTTGAATATTCTCTGAGCTCGTGGTATGACTTCGGACTAGCCGGCCCAATTAGTGCGTCCGCATTTGCTTCAGCACGGCTCTCCCACAGGTGTGACATTATTAAGACACTCGCCTGGTCACTGTCAAGTCCTTCTAAAACCGAATAAATTATAGGCACTTATTTATTTTTTACATTTTTGAATTTACCCACTAATTTCATCACGTAAGATATTTGGGGATGAATTGCGTTACAAAAATTCAGACGACAGATAACACAGTGGAACTTTTGAGTTAAGTAGGTCTACAATGTAAGATAGTCTATTGTTTGTCATTCAGAAGATACCTAATCATACATTATGTAATTAGTACATAAGTGAAAGAGCTGACCAAAGATTACATCCACTTATGTATTATTCCGATAGATATTAGATGTCTCAATTTTAAAAAGAAATATACTAAATTTTGAAGAATATATCATATTAATATTTATTTAAGACCTCATCAGAATCTGAGGCTGAAGCATAATTACATAGTGTTAAGATAATTACTTCGATGGTGTGATCTCGAGTGCCCGCACATTGACAATGGGTTGCATCACGATAGCCGCGGAAGAGCTTCCGTTCACGTCTCACGGCCCTCGGCCGCAGTGGGAGATGGCGTATATAACACACAAACATTGTACAACGGTATGCACTTACCGAATCGCATCATCATGAAGGTAATCATCAAACTAACCTTATTAGTTAGAGCTCGTAGCAAAATTATCTCTAATTATCCCGGGCAGGTTACTGGTGTCCATTGACGGTCCGAGATAAGTCTCTCCAAATCACAAATCGGAGACTTCGTAGATTACTCTCCGAAGACTTTTCTAAGTCCTTTACTTTAGGAGTTTTTAAAGAATAATAAATGTGAGCTTTCGGGCCTGAAAAACGTATTCTGTGAATGTGATTTTTCTCTTTTGCAAGGGGAATTTTATAAAGTCAGTTAATATATTTTTTCCAGGTTTTTGTGTGTTTGTTGTTCGTGGCTGTAGCCCATGCTGGTTTCATCGGAGGTGGAAGTAGTGGTTGGTCTGGCGGCGGCGGTGGTGGTTATGGAGGCGGTGGTTGGTCCAGCGGCGGCGGTGGTGGTTATGGAGGCAGTGGGTGGTCCAGCGGAGGCGGAATTGGCGGATGGTCTGGTGGTGGCGGCGGTGGTCACGGAGGCAGCGGTGGACGTAAGTCTTAATTTTTTAAATGGTGTAGCGGACAACAGAACAGGTGGTTCTCTTATATGGTAAGAGAACACCGCGGCCCATAGACAACCGCGCCATTTTTATGAGCCTCGGATATCCTTACCCACTTAGCGAAACACAGTAGAAGTACGCTCTCCCACGAGTGCCTTAATTATACTGACCTAATCCTACCTTAATAAACACAGTTTGTAAGTATATATGAATGTTTATTACTCTTTTACGCAAAATCTACTGAACAGATTTTAATAAATCTTTTACAATAACATAGCTTAACAACAATAATTAATTTATTAATAATTAACAATATTATAGCTTATACATCAGATTAACATCCTATATGTTTTTACTTATTAATAATTATATTGAGAAAATTGGCTTAAATATAACAAAGTGTCACATAAGTTGGACCAGTAGCGTACCGGCCTGAACGTATGTTGCGTCCACTAGTAGGTAAAAGCCGCAATTTCTAGTGAAGTTATAACAGAAATGGTTTTTCGTTAATTATTTTATTTGCAGAAAGTACTCCCGGATACGGACCACCTCTTATTCATTATATATTAGATTCTTGTTTGTTTTATTGTCACATATAAATGAAGTACTAACTAACTAAACCTAACTGCAACATTAATTCTTTTCAGAGGTGAAGATTATCAAAGTCATTACTACCGGAGGCGGCGGAGGTTACGGTGAGTAAAATCTTTGTTACAATGATCGTGATATACTTGGCGAATGGGGACATTAGGTACCAGGATTGCACAGTATTTTGAGTTACCTAACAAGAACTATCTCATCTCACGACTTACGTCATTCCAATCATTATAACGCATAGTTTACTTGTTTGCTAGAAAGCTTAGGTATTCTATATACTTTTAAGGAAGTTAAGTCACAACTGAGTCGTCTTACTTACGAGCAAAATTATCATATCTCGGATTTTATTTAACTATTTGAGCACATTTATCTTTTAAAATAGAATAGTATTATACAAAATATATAATTAAGATCTGTTCTATCAGTAATTTAGAATAGACAGATCCCGCTCATTTGGTATAACCGACAAAGGTCGCAAGAGCGAGGGGTCAACCATTCTCTCGCTATTAAATTAATATTTCGTAATAACAGCTGTAACATATTAAAATTATTAAATCTTCATTTAATACCTTTACACTGAGTTATCGTACAGTTACCTTTTATGTACTTAAAATATATTAATTGTATAAAATTATCCTTCTATTACATGTAAATACTAATAATTTTTTCTCTCTATATTATAATTTTACCTTTCTTTGAACTCTGTTGAGTCTTGTTCGATTCTCTATCGTTATTTATATATACTGGAAAAAGCCAAAAATTAAAAAGAAGAGGGCACGTTGGGTATGTTGCAAATGCATTAAATTTAGCCTCTGATGATATGAGTGCAATTTTATTAAACAGCAGCGTCCTCAACGTACTATAATACCTATATGACTGCGATCGCCAACCCACCTGCCAAGCGTGGTAATTATGGCAAATACCCCCCATCATGGAAAACCCTATAAATACCAGGCTCCTAAAGTATGCATGGACGACCGAGGAAGAGGTCTATGTCCAGCAGTGGACGTCCTACGGCTAAAATGATGAATAATGAAGTAGATATAATATAAAATCGTTATTCAGTTCTTTCATACTTTTTTTATAACAACGGTGGCAAAAGAGCAGGAGGCTCACCTAGGGCAAGCGGTCCTCCACCCATGGACACCCCTAGCCCTTGTAGAGCCGCGGATGCCTTTCCGGCATTTAAGGATTATGATATGTAAAGACTTGCCTTTAAGATTTCACTACAACATTAAGTAACTTCTAGGTGGTGGCTTCGGAGGCGGCCATGGCGGTGGATTTGGCGGCGGCAGTGGCTGGAAAAGTGGTGGTAGCGGCTGGTCAAGCGGCGGTAGTGGTGGTGGATGGTCAAGCGGAGGTAGCGGCGGTGGCTGGAAACTCGGCGGCGGAAGCCTTGGTGGCGGATACGGAGGTGGTTCCGGATGGAAATCGGGAGGCGGTGGCGGATACGGAGGCGGTTCCGGGTGGAAATCAGGCGGCGGTGGCGGATGGTCCAGTGGTGGCTCATCTGGCTGGTGGTAAACTTACGACAATACACTGATACCTCTTTACACAATCTTTTATTCCACTACTACCTTCAACTCATTACTATTTAGATTGAATCTAATATAAAACCAACTTTAAAAGGAACATGAATCATACAATTACAAAGTTGTGTGAATAGTAAAAATTAGCATAAGGAACAAAACTAAATTATTGAGTTCATATTTTTATATCTGAGACTACCTTAGCATACCTATGTAGATACCTTGAAAAAATGTCCTGGCATATTTTTGAGCGTAGATACCAGCTGTTACTTCAACAGTGATTCTTAAGCCAAGGACTATTCATGTGAAACAATATATATAACTCACAAGTTGTTTATCTATAATATTAATATTTACACCATGTTATTGTCAGATACCAAAAGGATATCAAATATAAAACCATTAACATTTAATGTCTTTATTTACAAATACTTTAAAAAATAATTTAGAATCTTAAAATGATAAATATTATTACGACATTAAACACAATGGATATTTATTTATACAACTTTTTCTTACATTTTGAAATCATTTTCTTTCGATTCCTATTTGGATCATAGTTCTCTTTGCCAGAAGAGTCTGAACTTGCGGGGCTGTATCCTTTGACTTTAGGTATCACCCTATTTTCATATTCGTGAGGTTCTAAAGGCTTCAAAATGAAGTTCCTGAAACCAATAAGCCATATTCTCAAAATTGAATGTAATGTTAATCAAATGTGCCAAATCTTTCAAAGATTAGTACCTATTCGTTATTTCGCATTAACACTTCCATGTTCCAATTTTTTTAAAACACACTGTAAGATTTTGTATATGTTGTATGTCATTTTAAATTCTACATATTACCACAGTACTTAGATATGTAGTGTTAATTTATGAATATTATGTTTATGAAATTAATAAAACTTACAGATAAAACTCACTCATATTTGGAAGATCTGTGAACGTCAGCTTTAACCTCCACTTCTTTATATGACTCGCAATCTGTATCACTGTCCCATTCACAAACAACTGAGTTATCAGTTTGAGTAACTATGTTATCGGTTTGAGTAACAACTGATTTAGAATGTGTGTGAAGACTTTGCTGGGCATCTGATATGTTTATAGTTGTATTTTCTATTCTATATGCAACATTTTTATTATTATCAATTTGTATAGATGATTCATATGATTCACTTGCATCAAATAATTTGCCCTTTTTATAAAATGGAACTTTGTATTGTGTGGTAGGAATAGGTTTGAACGGGGATTCATCCAAATTTTTTTTTTGTTTTGTTTCATTTAAACTATTACTTTGAGTATACTCATTACTAAATGAAGAATCACTAATTGAAATAGTTTCTTTTGCGTCAGCCTCTAATATAGAAATTAAGGCTAACTTATCTTTATTTACCTTATTACTTTCATTACTATCACTTAAGGAAAAAATATCATCATCTAAGATATTTGTATTATCCTGAAATTGGCATTTAAAGTTTTTTCTTTTCTTGCACTGAGTTTTAATACCAGTTTTATTTAATTTCCTTTTTCTTAATGGCTTTTTGATGTCATTGCTTGTAAAAACAGAGTTAAATTTATTTACACTTAATTCTGAAAATGGTAAACGGGATTTTTCTGCCTTTGGAAAATTATTATCATTTTGTTTCAACCATTGCTGAACTAAATCATGAGGTTTTTCCATTTTAATATTCTCACCAGGAAACAATGGAAGCCATTTATCATCTTTCTCAATTGTAGTGGAACTTTTTCTTTTATTGTAGTATTTATTAGGAGCTTGAATACATTCAGGAAATATTTCTTTTTCAGTTTTTAATTTTTCTGATATCCTTTGTTTTCTGTAAACTAAATAAAAAGATAAAGTCACTTTTATATTGCGGAAGAGCTTTAAGAATTATAATTTTAATAACAGTAAAACTACATACTATCACAATTAAAGTTACTTTGGAAACTATCTAATAATTGAACAGCATGTCTCACTCTGTCACTTTGCGGCTTATCAATGACCGGAGATGTGTTTGAAGAAGTAGGAGAACACAAGACACAATTAGAATTGTTTATTATACATTGTTCACAAACAGAATGTCCACACGAATACCTGTAGCGTATCTTATTCAATTGATCACTGTAAAATTCAGATAAAATAACATAAATTAAGGATTGACATTTTATAAGTTATTTAGATCTTTCAAGCGTATATTTATTAATAATACTTAAACAAGTTTGTTTCTTTGGTTTTGAACTTATTTTAAATAGCATTAATAAACTTACTTTCAATAACTTACCAACTGACACATCGACAACTGTCGAGTAAAGTTTTTACATTATTTATTATTGAGTCAATAGAAGAGAAATAATTCATGGCAAATAAATCATTGTTTTTTGTAATTATATCTCAATTTGGCGATAGCTTTTATTTGATAAAAAGACTTGAGAAAGACACAAATACCAACTTTCGAACTGCGACTACTCAATAATAAAATAACTTGTTGACGTAATCAGTGTTGCAAGCTCTCAGCTCTGTATTCTACAGATTTCTCTTTTATTCGAGAATGAAATAATTTAATGGCTTTTATTTTTGATAATTTAGAATTGAAAGACCTGAAATTCCTTTTGTTTGTTAATATTATGATTAGTTAATATTATTTATGTCTATTTCTCAGAACATCCTATATAATAATAATTTTTATTGATTTTTGACGTTAAACGCTTTACGTGAAAGAAAGTCTAAAACATCTTGCTGACATACATTTTGTTGTTGCAAAAACGCGACGAACAGATTATTAAACATAGATCTAATTTTAGCTAAATAAGAGATTTCAAGATAGTTAACATAATGAACAAAAATCTTGACTATGTAAGTTTGCTTATACTTTAAGTAATTTTCATAAAGTTTAAATACAATATTAACAGCATTTTATAAAAGTATACTTTTTGGAAGGTTATAATATTTTTTGATATTTTTGTTCCCAGATTTATCAAAAATGGCGGGAACTCAGTCAGAAAGAAAGAAGAGCGAAGGTGAAAAAAAGGAATGTGAGCAAAGGCGGAGAGATAAAATCAAAATTAATTCCGTAGCATACGGGCAGCTAAAGATAAAGAAAGAGAAACGTGGCAAAAAAGAAGGGCTGAAAAAAAAGATCAAGACAATAGAACATATGACACCAAGGGAGAAGAGAACACAGCGTGCTGCTTGGAGAAAGGAATACAAAACCAAAGCGCAATTTCAAGAAAGACAAGAAAATGCAATGACGGTCACAGTTGAAAACTCACCCCCAACTACAGACGATGAATCTGTTTCGGCAAATGCATAAAATCTGGAACATAAAATAGAAAATAAGGCAGAGGATAAAAAAGCGTAGTTATAGTTTACTGAGGCGTGTAATTGAAAAGCAGCAAGAAATTATTAAACAATTACAGATTAAACTTAATACGTTGAGAGTTCAGGAGTAAGGGCACTGCAAAGAGACAAAGATATATTGTAAACAAGAGCTAGAATTTCCGAAAGATCTAATGTCCCGTGTGTTATGAGAAGAAAAGATGTGCTTGATTTTTTGGAATCTGACGAAAATAGTAGGATTATGCCCGGGAAGAAAGATACAAGTATAAGCAATCAAAAAAAAAAGAGACGCCTTCTAACTGATACTTTACGTAATCTTTTTGTAAAGTTTGTATCTGTTCGCCATCTTTACAAGATCAGCTGCTCAACCTTTTGTCGTCTAAAGCCGTTTTGGATTCTAGAACCAAATATATCAAAAAGAGAAAGTTGCCTGTGCAGTACTCACGAGAATTTTCAAGTTGTTATTGACAAGTTAACTTTTTATAAGCCCTTTTATAAGCTCATCTATCCAATGCCGTAATAAAAAATGTTTCTTTTTACTCGCAAACCATGTAGTAGAATACTACAGTTTGGAGACGCAAATATTTAATATTATTACGTATTTTATGCCTCATTTAATAGGATAGGCTTCCTATTTATAATTAGTAAATGGTAAATAATTGGATAACCACCAACCATTGCGGCGGAGTCTATTACCATATAGGAGACCCACCAGCAAATTATTCATGTTATCGAAAAGATTACCTTGATGGGCAATAATTATTATAACCAGTTACTTAGTTATATCATTAAACTTAAAGCCATATGAAAAATACTTCGCTAATGTGGTTTTGATGTTATCGAAAGTGCTTTAAAAGCGTCCAATGTAGTTTTCTATAGAAATAAATGGTAGTGGGGACCCGTGACGAATTACCGCATTTTAGCTACGACTTTTTGACTTGAAGTTGACCGTTTCGGTGCATTAATAAATTGTTTTCGCTGACTTTGCTAAAAGAAACATTATACCTCTATTGTATAGAGTTTATAATTTAGTAAATGTATTTAATCCATATAACTGATAGTGTAGGTATAAGAGTATATTATAAGAACGAAGTAAGTACTATATTGCAAAAAAACAAAATATTATTGAAATATGCGATTTGTTTTCTAAGTTATAACACTATCTGCTGGTATTTCTCCGCAGGATAGAGACGCTAAAGCTTAATTGAACCGACTTGTTCGGAGAGATACTGTTTTTCGCAATGTGGATGAGGGTATCTGAGGCCCACTAAAGTTAGATAAACGCTTAAAATGCCGATAGTAAGCCATCACTCTGTGGAATCAGCTGCCAGTAGTATTTCCAAACCAATACATTTTGGAGACCTTCAAGATAATAGGCAACAGCGTATCTATTCCTTAAAGGCTGGCAACGCACCCGCGGCTCTTCAATTGCTAAGGGTATCCATGGCTGGAGAACCGCTTATCTTAGGTGAGCCTCCTGCTATTTTGCCACCTTTTCCATAAGAAAACCATAGCGCGGATTGTCGCGCAATGGTCACTTACCATCACGGGATCGCCCTATCTCATTGTTCGCTATATTTTAAAATTGAAATATATTATCATATACCTTTTATCATCATAATGGTCTATAAGTAAATTTATAAACAACGCTTTTAAGTAAGAATAACGATTTCTAGAGTTTAGCGTTTATTGCTTATATTGTTGGTAACATTATTAAAATTTTTGTCAATTCGATACTGCTTTAGAATTTCGTATTTTAATTTTAGCATTTTTATTGCCTCTCTTTTTTCTCTTTGTAATGCGATCTCCTTAGATAAGACGAGTTTATTTAAATTCATTCTTAAAAAGATCTTTTTATTGCTTTTGTTCCACTTCGGTTAAGTGATTCACGCGCCTGTCATTCGATGCCTACAGTGTCAGGGGTACTTAGGATCGAATCTAATAAAAACAGAAAAATAGGCATACGTTAATAGTGAAAATAAATTTACAACAATCTTTTTTTTATGGCATAGCGGTAAACGGAGCAGGTTAGTTTTTTATAAGGTAAGAGAACACTGCTGCCCATCACTTAACGTGGCACAGTCCGCGAATTCGTTGTTTTGGCAGTTTTTTACACCGCTTAAGCGATATTTTTAAGGGCCTGCGATATCCTCACTCACTCAGCGAAACAAAGTACAACTACCATTTCACGCTAAGTGTTCTGTGAGTTCGTGGTATCACTTTGGACGAGCCAGCCTAAATTAATACGTTCCCATATGCTTCAACATGGCTCTTCCACAGGTGAAGTAAGTTAGTGTAGTAAGTTTTATTTCAGATTAGACTTACTTTCTATGATGAAGCATATAAATTAATAATGACTTTTACAAGGACACCAACACTACGTTAATCAAAATCTATTATCCTGAATACTTGCCGGTAATTGAGTGTTAGTAGAGTTTAGTCTGGCAACCCTTCCCGGGGGACTAACGCGACGAGATACATAAAATATTCACTCCCTTAAAACCGGATAATAGCTTAACTGTGAATATTTTGTCCATGGGACATTGTAAGTGATTTAATCTTCACCGCTTCTAGACCGAAGCAACAAAGAGACTCAATTATACTCAAAATTAGAAAGCAGTAGTTTGAGATATATGCTATAATTAATTATGTATTTTATATGTATGTTGACATTGTATATAATACTTATATGATTATAAGTAGGTATGTACTTTTCCCAGAAGCTCCTATCCAATAATACAGAATATATTAAGATATAATTGATTTCCCCACAAGAAGCACTGAATTATTATACGTCGCTGTTATTTAGTTAGGCGCAATTCCTAAAGGTTTAATTTGAAATGTAATAAAATGCGTAAAATTTAATATCAAACCAACGACATCATTGTAAACAATATATCTGCAAATTAATCAAAGTTTGAAATAATTTAAATATTGATCTAACTCCAGTAAGTAGCGGGGTGGTCGTGCAAACATTTGGTCTGAGCAAACAGCAATATCGTTGCGCCTTCGGGCAATCCGTATAAATCGGAGCTATAGCGATCAATATGATAATTACGGTTGGATGATTACAGATGCCTGTATGTTTTATAATGTAATCTTTCAAGGGTTACAAAAGAAAGTTTTTCCTGGGAAGGCAAAAGCTTTCAAAAAGACTCTGATAAACTATTTTTATAACTATAACCAATACAACTTGAGGACCTTCAAGAAAAGAGAGTACTTATTCCTTAAACGCCGGCAACGCACCCGCGGCTCTCCAAGGGCTAGGGATGTCTGACTGAGTATTATAATATTATATAACCCATACGAACGGCACGCTGAAGCAAATGCTGACGCACTAATTAGTGCGACTAACTCCGAATAATTCAGACACTAATTCCCTACATTAATTAAAAAACACTAATATCATTCCTAGTATCCTATACCCATCATTACTAGTATCATCCCGACGAGCCGTAGTCTCACAACACCAGACTGATATAGATCTTGTACTTTCTACCACTGAGTCAGTGAGCTTAACGGATAACAACTAAGTATTACACAACCAAAGTGCGGAACTCATTGCGATTGTTAATCGGCGACTGTGATGAAGACTTACATTGTAAATATAAAAAGAACTTTAAAAAGAATCATATCAGTCAATATTTTTTAACTATACTCTATGTTGTCTATGTAGTGTTAGAGTGGAGACCACGGACCGGCAAACGCGGCGTGGGACGTCCACTCACAAGGTGGACAGACGACCTCATAAAGGTCGCCGGAAGACGCTGGATGCAGGTCACCTCAGACAGGGATTCATGGAAGTCCAAGAGGGAGGCCTATGTCCAGAAGTGGAGTCTTACGGCTAAAATGATGACTCTATGTTGTCTATGGTATTTTATGTTTTGATACACCTAAGAAATATGTAACATAAATGTCTATTGTAAACCTGATAACATACTTCATGGAAGCAATCTCTTAAAATGCAGTAAGGAGAGTACACGAAGTTACAATAAGTTAGTCATAAATACACTGTGATAAAACTTAGAAAGAGGGTTTAGACTGTTTAAGCTCGTTCGATTCCTCATCAAAAGTTTGGCTAAGTTGGACGTGAAGTAATGAAGACTTATGAGTCTGCTGTCGTCTCGTAATTGGCATTTGGTTGTCATGAAGGCTCATCATCTAAAGAGACGCTGACATATCGCTGACGAGTCGATTTTAATTACCACCATTAGTCGGGAAGCATTTCAATTTGAAAAGTGTCAAGATTTTATATTGATATTAAAATATTAATGATGGTATTTTTCTTACTAATTTACCAATGTCGCATTAAATGTAGCCCCAAGTTTTTACTGAAAAAAATATTATTACATAATATTTTCGTTTTTATCGTTATTACTGATTGTTTTAATGGTATGCGAGTGCTGTGGTTGTTATTATAATTTTGTAGTGGAATTTATACAGTTTTATTAAAATATTAGATTCTCTAGCATTAGATATATTTGGAGTTACTTAATTACCCTTTCATCTACCTTAAAACCAGTTATGTTTTGTAAAAACATAACTGTTTTTGTAAAAATCAATACAAAATATCTTTAATATAGTAGTATTAGTGTGAGTTATACATAAAAATATTAATTACATATTTTTATCGCGAAAAATATCTCTTCCCATAGAATATGTTAGTTTTTAAAATAATATTAAGATAATTTTACCCATGGGAGAGCCATGCTGAAGCGTATGCTCGTCCGAACTGATACGACGGGCTGACAGACTAGTCAGCGTGAAATGGTACATGTAGTGTGTTTCGCAGAGTGAATGAGGCTATCGGAGGCACATAAAAGTGCCTCTTAAGCGGCGTAAAAAGATGGCAACACAACCAATGCGCATATGGTGGCGCGGTTGTTCATGAGCGACGGTGTCCTCTTATCATATAGGAGACCCACCTACTCCGTTGTCCGCTATAGCATATAAAACTCGTTTATTATAGTTACTTAAAGTGAAATTGCTTCTGCTGGTTGACAACTTTTTCGATATTAAAAAGCTACACAAAGCTTCGATGTATTTTTATAAATCCCCGTATACACAGACGATTACTGGTATATCTGTAAAGTACTTCGTTCCATGTGAACGGCCATGATTCATCAGAACCCATTCACGGCGATCACTGGATTCAGATGCGGTTTAGGTAGGGATGTGCATCTTGTTTTTATTTCTTATAAAGCTTTTTAATTTTAGCTCTTTATGATATACACTCCAAATCCAAGTAATACATGTATAAAAGTAAAATTATATTTTTTCTACACTGTTAAGAGATATAAAAAAAGAGTTTTGTAGGTTTTTATCATGATTATGAATTTATTAAATCATCAGAAACATATCATCTCGTTTTTTTATGAAATTCGAGAGACAGACGAACCGGAGCTGAGGTTCGCTTATAATATAATATATAACAACCGGCGGTTGTACTAGTGTCATTGGTTTAATTCGCTAAATTTATTTTAATTCTTAACGTATTTATATTTTTTTGTTTCTATTAGATTCAATCACATTTTTTTTAGAAATGACAATCGCTGTTGGCATAAGGCCTTCACAGCTTTTCGCGAACTTTTGGGGCGAGCCTTAGGCTCGCCGAGGATTTGGTTTGTGCCGCGACTAGCACAAGGGCGTCTCCTGTGAGACACGAACCTCGGCTTGGGCCGTCGCGGGAACGTTGGACGCCTGAGCGGACGGTCGGAAGGTCACCGGAGTAGGCTTTGCGACATATCCTCGCCTCCGTTTCCGGCGGGGGTGGTTTTTAATGCAGCCCCTACACACAGCCCTACCATCTGATTTCTAAATTCGATCCCAAATATCCCTGGCACGGTAGGTAGGTCTACACGCTATAGAAAAAAAAAATGAAAAAATGTTTATAGTTTTATGCCAACACTATAGGCCCGTTGAAGAGAGATTTAGTCGATGCGTCGACGTCGCGGATTACCGTGATTTCCCGAGGGGCTCGGACCAGGAGACACTTCGCCTGCATCCACATTATTACTTTCCCATACCGAGTTGTTCTGAGACCGAGACGTGATAATTATTTTTTAATTACTCCATCACGCCTTTGTAAGGTAGTATGTGGCTTCAGCTGTATTAGCAAAGATTAGATTGACAAAATAATATACTTATATTACCTATCGGTCGTAGCGTTATGTACAAATATTTGTTATAGCGGACAACGCAGCAAGTCCTCTAAGATAAGAGATCATCGCCGCCTGACCGGCATTTTGCGCCGATTGAATTGTATATCAATTATATTATGTTGTATTAGTGGTATAGTAAAATTCTAGACGAAAGATTATCTTTTGATTCGTCTCTTTATCAAGTCTAGACTCTCATTATAAAATATATTAATTTTTGCCACTACGTTTTGAAACTAAGTGTTCGGTAGATTTAACAAGAATAATATTTAAATGTTGGTGAAATGAAGACAAATCTACAAATTCATCAATGCAGTGTCTGAAATATTATACATTTTTAACGATTTATTAATGTTTATTACGAAAACATTGATGTCCACCCTCTGAGGCGACGACAATACATCACGACGCGACATCCGGCGGAAGTTGCGTAACGAGGCCGTTGTTCCCCTTTCCCCCCTCCCCCCTTTTCCTTTCCATTTCGATGAGGATTTTTCCATTCGCCCTCGCAAGATTATTCCCCGTTACCATTCACTGGATACCAATGCCATGGTGATGAATACGCTGCTATTAACATGCCCGTGGGCGATCCATACAATTTATGAATTCAACTTCCAAGCTTTTAATTAGACTTTTACAAAGGTTGTTATGAAACCTTATCTGTTAGATATCATCTATAGAATCCATTTTATTTTAGTTCCATATAAGCAGTTTGTATAATTTGTCGAACAAAAACTATTCTCATAATTAAGGTATTCTCGAAATTAACGATATTGTTCAATTTGATGAAAAATTATATTTTTTAAATTAAGTTATTTTAAACGTGTTATATTTTATCTTAAATAATAAATATAAGAAACTTAGATTAACTGGTAACATTATTGTTTATTATGGAGAAAATAGCAAAAGGCTTAACTCTACCCTTTGAGAGCGCATCAGTCAAGCCTCTTTACAGGTAAGCTGGTCTAATTGGAGCTTTCAAGAATATAATAGCCCAATGTCTCATTAGTACACAAGCGTTAATCTGCAAAATTAAAGGAAAATATAACCTTTTTTTTAACAACTGTTTTAATAAGTGTTTAGATTGAAAAAAATACTTTATTTAAATCGAATGTATAAGATTCATGTAGAATCAAATAATGAAGCAACTTTAGGATGTTTAGTTTCGGACAAACTTATGGAAAATTGCAAGACAAAATAGCTCTGCTGTTATTTAAATAATTTTAATAAACATCGAGTACCATACTTAATTTAATTACGTTCGATCAGGAAGTTACAAAACCAGATCACTTATAATAGTTACTTGGTATCTCTTGGACTGATCACTCGCCCAAATCTGAGAAGAACTACAAGGAAACTCAGTCGGGACCATATTGTGAAAATATATGTTAAACCAAAAATAGTATTTTCTTCCCAAAGGTAGTTAATGTAATTAATGTAACATAGACATTTCTGTTACACTGGTAATGATCGCCATTAGTGCTAAGTAACGTCTGATATCTGTTATTGTTGTGAGAATAAAATTCAAATAGTTAGTTAATAAGACGTGAAATCACTCGAATTGCAGAAAATTTTCTAAAGACAAGCAAATAATATAAAAAATATTTACATTCAAAATTTACTAGAAAACTTAATATTTTATTCGTGGTTTGTATAAGAAAATTTGACACATTAATTGGGCCGGCTCGCACGAAGTAATACCACGGGCTCACAGAATAGCAGTATGAAACAGTACCTGTACTGTTTCGGTGAGTGAATGAGGATATCGGAGACCCGTGAAATTATAGCACACCTACGGCAAAAAAGCCAGCAAAACAAGCAAAACGCGGAATGTGGTTCACTTGTCCATGGGCAGCGGTGATCTTTTAGCTTAAAATAGGCCATCATGATAAAAAATAAGCTTTTAATCAAAAGCAAAGGTAGCAAGCATTATATAATCATGTAGTTATGATTATATAATATATATATTAGATATTAGTAAATATTCCCTGTGAAAAGCTCATTTTATGGCGCAAAGCCGCTTATCTCTGTTTCCACTCCAATGGCAAAGCTTCTATGAAATAATAATTTATTTTATCAGAACTTCCAGCAGCTCATTAACCTCATCAATTTATATAGCTGTGTGCTGACTTTATTTCATTTTATACACTACAGTAGTTAAAAGTTGTTTAAGCAGTTTATAATGTCGAAAAGATTGCCTAAATTGAAAATAGACAATGTACACAATACATCTGAAAATATGTTAATTCTTTATGCATTATCAGTGATACTAAAGATTTTTTATAGTATTATGGACAACGGAGCAGGTGGGTCTCTTATGGTAAGAGAACACCACCACCCGTGGACAATCGCGGCACAGTCCACACTTTGGTTGTTTGGTTGTTGGCTTTCCGCTTAAGCGGCATTTTTAAAGGATTCCGGGCCATCCTCACTAACTCAGCGAAACAAAGTATAAGTACCGTTTCAAGTACAGCTACCATTTTAAGTTGAGTATTCCGTGAGCCCGTGGTATCATTTCGGACAAGCCGGCCAGATTAGTGCGCCAGCATATGCTTCAGCATGGCTCTCTCACGGGTGCGACAGTATTAAGACACTCTCCCGGTCACGGTCAAGCCCTACCACAGACCTTAGAAATTATAAATTAAATTATAATTGTCCGAACCGGAATTTGAACCCGCAATCTCTCGCCTCGTGGTAGACTTATGAAACGACTTAGCTACGAAGCTCTCAGCAAACTCATATTAAACTGTAGATCTTGTGCTATAATTAATATAGAATACAATTACAATACAACAATTACAATATATTACTTTGAAATAAAATTATAAAAATTGCTGCAAAATAAAGTGTTATTTCTAAGATGTTTTGTTAGACGTGCTTCCTTTTCCATTTCATAGCTTTGCGTTTATTATGAGTAATAAAATGTTTTATAAATTTTCCTGCCTTCGGAAAATCGCGGGGCCGGGCGTGGGGAGAGGGGATGTAAACAGAAAGGTTGTGCAAGAGCGGCAGTCACGTGGCGGGTTCGCCGGGGACGCATCACTTTTAAGGGTGTTATCATTTATATAAACGTATAAAATCCTTAAGAGTGATGATCCTCGGTCTTTGTATTGGTGTCGAAAATTTTACAAACCATACAACAACCCAAACGAATATCAGATTCAGCATATCAAATTAATTATAACATATCCTGTGAATATCTTAGTATGTAAACTTAGTTCGGTGTACTTAGTAATATTAAGAACGTAATTTAAGTATGTGCATTGATGTCTGTATTTAATATAAGGTGAGTTTTCATCTTTTGCGTAATTTTTTATGACTTTTTCTGAAATTATCGCCTTAATTGAAATATTTTTATGATACATATATATTATATGCTTTTTTAAATTTAGAATATGTTGATTACGAATTTATAATAAATGTTAAATTTTACAATTTATTAAGACTAATAAAATAATTATAATTTAGTTTCTGCATTAATGTTAATGGTTTTTGTATGTATCAACTTGAATTAAATTATTTTTTTGTATAGAGGCAAAGGATTTAATGTTATAATGTTCAAACAAGCATAATATTTGCCGTCGCCTTTTTTACGGCCTAAGCTCGCGCTTTGCGCTCCAAAGCTTGTCATGTTCAAGATTTTGTTGCCACAACATATGTATCTTGTTTATAATTATTAATTTAATTACTTTAAAAATTTAATTTAATTTCATTACTAGCATTTCTTAAAAAAATATTACAAATGAATCAGTAAAATATTAAATAGTATTTAATATAGATACGAATAATTTATAGATACTTAAAACTTTTAAAAATAAAGTTTATTTATAATGCTTGCTTAATAGAATTTAAATGTTATGAGACATTTACATATATTTTAATAATGCAGTCTTTTAATTAAGTTATTACTTGTAATATTTATATATTACAGAAACATCTTGGTAAAATAAAGAAAGAAAAAATATCTATTTAGTTAGTATGTACAATGATAATGTTATGTACATAACTTAATAGATATTTCTTCTTCTACATTTGAAAATCTTGTTTTTTTTTCAATTATGCTACAATTTGAGACATTTCAATAATCTTAAAAGACGATAATCAATATGGCCATCACTCGCAACTTTATAAAGCGCAAATTTGGCTTCATATTGAGTATTGCCCGCACCTCTGGGTGGGAATTCCCAAATAAGTCATCTTCTTCTCATTTAGCGTCTCGCTCGTCTCATGAACCTCTAGATCTCATTTAGCGTAGAGACTCGAATTGCTCACGACCAGATCTTTTCCGATCAGCTTGACTCTTTGGCGTTTCGTAAAGATGTCCGTTCGCACAGCATCTTCTATCGTATTTATCACGGTTAATGTTCGGAGGATGATGATAATGAATGATGTTTGGGGGAGGCCTATGTTCAGCAGAGGACTTGATAGCCTGTTGATGATAAATGTTCGGAGGAGCTGTTTGGATTACCTGATAGCAGATGAATTTCATCATCGACCAGCGAGACGGAATACCATGTTACATTATTATCGCCTCGATTTTGTCGTTCCACAACTGAGCGTTTTTTAAGGCATTTTATGCCGCGCACCACAACTATGTGGCATTAGCTGCCAGCAGTAGTATGTCCTAACCTATATGACTTGGAAACCTTCAAGAAAAGGTCGTACAGATTACTTAAAAGCCGACAACGCATCCGGGGTTCTGCAAAGGCTAGAGGTGAGCCTCCTGCTCGTTTGCCACTCCATAAAAAATACTACAGTGTTATGGGTATAATCAACTATTTATAACTTTGTGTTCATCTTCTTTACATGTACATATATAAATATTTCATATGCATTTTCATTGTATAATTTGGATCAAGTTAGAATGATATTAATGTAAAAGCAACCACAGTATGAGAGTTTCGAGACACCAGCAGTAGCTGTGTTAATGTATATTAAAAATATATATTTGTAAAAAACGAGAAACAAAGAATTTATGAAACAATGGTTGAGAAAAAATCAATATAAAAGCTTTTAACATCCCTCGGGCAAGCATCCGAAACTAATTCAATCAAATGATCGCCCCTGATAGCGTTTCGGCTAGCATACGTCAAGAGTTGTTTATGTCGGCAGAAACTTAATAGAGTTATTAAATTTGCCTTTAATTTATTCAATTTGAGTTGGCGAGACAATGGAAGCGAGGGCGGGGCCGCCCAGAGCCCGCCTTAACGCACACCTGCTAATGCTATTAACGGCTTATTATCTAGGCTATGTTGGTACATGGCTATGAATTCCATTACTTACTATTACTATGATTTTAATACGATTAAGGCTTTTAATATTATGCCCAAACAAATCATCAGTTAATGATAATGTAAAATAATAAAATGTCGAGATAAAATATCACGAAGCTAGCCATTTGTCAGACCCTACGTAATTTTTTTTATCATGAATAGTTGAAATTTATACTAAAGTGATGTTAGTGTGGCCTAATTAAATCCAGTATCATTGGTCTAACAGACTATTCATACTATAAGTCAGTCAGTTAATCTAGAATAAAACAAGATATACTAATAAATAATCTCTTTTTACAGTCTTAATTAGTGTTGCCCAAGTTCAGTCTTGGTGCAAGACATTCTTTAGACATATATAAATCTAGTTGGTCTTTACTATGGCTATGCTGATTCAAGCTCATGTTCTTATTCTGATTGGCTTTACTAAGATCTGAAGTAAACTTTAATAAATAGCAATAGTCAAATGGGCAAGTTTGGCAAGACTTTGCTGCAAGACCAAGACCAAGACTGGGAGCGCAATACCAGATGTATTGGCGCAAGACTAAGAGTAAGCTAAGTCTTGCATTTGGGCAACATTAGTCTTAATATAATAGTAATTGTTTTATAATCTATATAGATATGTAGTAGTATGACAAAATTCTAATTTAGAAAGTTATTCTAGATAGGTGAAGTGAGAAATTGATTGTTCGTATAAAGAATCTCAAAAAATACAACAAATAGGAGGGACTGCAGATCACTGAGAATTTAAGCGGTTAAATCCTTAAATCGTATCTTGATTTTTATTGCGTTGCGAGCGAAACTGCTCGAGTTGTGTCCCCAAGGAGCGATCGGTTGGCAAACATCGCAATCCGATACGGAATAGCGACTTACATTTATTTTGTTTTGTATTTCAACACCTTTTAGAGATAAATTCGTGAACTGTAAGGTTATTCACAATAAGAACGAGAAAAAATGTGTCAATTCTTATATAGCAATCCAGGAATAAACATTTTGTTGTATTATATATTAATTTGATTGGGTTGTTCGGACCGAAATGAAACCAGTTACGCAGTCACAAAACACCATCGCGAAACCGTACTGTTTCGCTGAAGTTACTGAAGGCCCATCAAGTTTAGCTCGTCATTAAGGCGGCCTAAAAAGCCAGCAACGCAGCCAAAGCGCGAATTTCAGGACGTTGGATACCATCAGAACATACATATTAGAAATTTATAGTAAAAATATGGAGTTTATTTTAATTTTATTACTCCTATATTTTCAATTAATTGATAATCAAGTTCAGCTCAATTTAATAAACTGTTGTCGGTTGAGTTCACAATTTTCTATATTAAATCGGCGGTACCCGGGTTGCCATGATACCTTAGAGAAGTTAATAAGTCATAAATGGCAGGTGTGACAAGGATAGGGAGATGGTTGCTTGGTGTGTGGGAAAGAGAAAACTTCACCCCCCAGGTAGAGGTGGTGATACGCAATCGAGTGGAAAAAGGTGCTTTTGAGACTCATGAGGTGTCCCCTAACGCGACGTTTGACTATTAAAGTATAGACAACATTATGCTATATCTGTATACTGTTACATTTTTATATAAGAATTTTAAAAATATGCTTTTTAATCGGTGTAAAGTTTTCCTACAATATTCCTTTTAAAAATCAAATTTCATACGCACACAGGCGCTGAATAAACAAAATATTTTTTTATAAATACTCACTCTCTCACTTTTATAATAAATATATATATTACTCACTAATGTATATTACTTTATAGAAGTGAGAGTATACATAATGAGAACCAATAAATTACTTCTAAATCTTTTCATTAAAAAAATGTATCGATTTTACATTAAATTATTTTATTTTTGCTAATAGCGGACTTATCAGCAGAGTAAGTATGCTGCAGCGTAGGGTGGCAGATTTTAAGATCGACAAATTGGATTCTAAAATAATTTTCACCTTACGGAAATAATAAAAAATACTATTATGTTACATATATACACTGAGAAAAAATTATATGCTAATAATAAATTTTACAATGGAAGCAAAGCCTTGAAAAATTAACAGAAATTTCAATATTTTAATATTTTACAGTATATTGAACCCTTTTGTATATATGAATTAATGTTAAAAGCTTTAGAATGTATTTTTCTGATTTTGAGTATGCGTTATTAAAATTACACTCTGTGACTTCCTCAATACGCAATATATCGTAATCTAATTGACCGACTGCTGTCAAATTTTGAAACGTATCATTGAAGGTTGGAACTATCGCAATATCTTATGGAAAATATACTACCATATTACAATTTTAATTCAGATTAATTTCGGGTTCGAATCCCTGTCCGGACAATTTAAATTATAATTTATTCGGTCTCTGGAAGAGATTGACCGTTGCCAGGCGAGTGTCTTAATACTGTCGCAACCGTGGGAGAGCCATGCTGAAGTATATGCTGATACACTAATTGGACCGGCTCATCCGAAGTGATACCACGGGCTAACAGAATACTCAACATGAAATGGTAGTTTTATTTGAAACGGTGCTTTTTTATTTTTCGCTAAGTGAATGACGTAATAAGCCTTAAGTGGCGTTATAAGCCGGTAACCAAACCAATGCGGACTATGATGCGGTTTTCCATAAGCGGCGGTGCTCTCTAGCCATATAGAAGGCCGACTAGTTCTGTTGTCCGCTATAACATAAAAAAATTGATTATGGGGTTAAAAGTGTGAAATTGGCAAACGGTCGGTATTGTTTGGTGAAAGCTCCGTGCGGAGCTAAAAGCCGATAGAGCTGAGTGTGCTGCTCATGAGTGGTCGATCGCCAATAAGTGCCCGTCGAGGGCACTCTATACGTTATAAGAACTGCACTTACGAATTCCCTATCGATTCTAATATTGCCAAAGATAAAACCATTAAGATCTTATCCCAAGAAGCAGTATATTGAACTATAGTATTTATTGTCAAAATTTCGCAACTCCTACCTCTGTAACAGCAGCTGTTAACATGCACATTTGAATCATTTGTGCATCAAACTTTCTGTGTATTTGAAACAGAGTTATTTTGCTTTCAAAAACATCTGTACCTGCTAAAGATTTATTATAAAATATAAAAATCATTGACAGTTTTACTTAGATATTAATATGAACCCGAAATTCTTTCATAAGAACACTATGATAAATTTTAACTGATAACATAATACACAATAAAGAAACTAAAGAATTTGTTTATAATTATATATTATATTATAAATTTATATTAGGTCAACAACGCTATCATTAATATCACCTTTGATATAAACTATCTTACTGTAAAAATGTAGAGACGTTTTCAAAGTATTAACTTGATTGTGTCCCCTGCTGACGTTTCAACTCGTGAAAAAATGTATTAATCAGAGCAGCTTAGGGAGAATGAAGCAGTTTGTCAAGCAAAGTCGCGTGAAGTTATTACGCATATTATTAGGCGTAACGGATATTCATTTAAACTTAAATGGAGTTTTTATAACCTTAGACTGTATGTTACAATCTCATGTATTTTTACAATATCATCATCAATAATAATAATTTTCCCTTTTACCAATTCTAATAAGAAAAACTATTAGTTTAGTATAAAACGTGTCTTATTTACCATTTTGATTCACTTTAATCATATAAGTAACGACTTTCTTGTCAAACAAATCTGAATTCATTTATAGTCAATTATATAACTTTATTTGTAACATATTTTTATTCGTTGTTTATCCTAAAATAAACCTCAAATTATAATTAAATTATCAAATGACCTAGAATTGAACACACTAATTGGGTCAGCTCGTACGAATTGATACCACGGGCTGACAGAATACTAGTATATAGTAGAATATAGTATTTCGATTATTGAGTGACAATATCGGAGGCTCTTAAGAAGCCAGGAACATTACCAATGCGCGGACAGTGGCGTGGTTGTCCATGTGCGGCGCTGTTCTCTTACTATATAGGAGACCCACTTACTCCATTGTCCGCTATACCATTAAAAAAAAGAGATAGAGAAAGAGAACGGTTAGCGGCGTACGATTAAGCAACATTTCAGGGGCTTAATATTACTATCTAAAAGCTAAGCATAAAAGATATTAAAAGCGCATCCATTTCTCATTTCATGGGGTGAATAACTGCGTGGAGCCGGTGGACCGGGGAAACTTCATTTGCGAACTCCTCTGTCCGTGAAATGAAGTCGGCTATTGCTGATCTCTGCGTCAGCAAACGGGGTCTGTTTGAGTATTTGAAACCCTTTGGATGTACCCTTTACGTGTTTCCGTTTTGATTTGCATATATTGCGTAGGCAAATCGTTTTATAATTTATGGAATTTAGTTTGAAGCTTTACTTGCATTTACATCACGAAATACTAGGCCTTTTTTATAGTATAGCGGACAACGGAGGAAGTGGGCATCCTATATAATAAGAGAACAACGCTGCCCATGGACAACAGCTTTTTACGCCAGTCAAGCGCCATTTTTAAGGGTCTCCGATATCCTCACTCACTCAGCGTAACACAGTACAAGTACCGTTTCACGTTGAGTATTCTGTGCTCCCGTGGTATCATTTCGGACGAGCCGGCCCAATTAGTGCGTCGGCATATGCTTCAGCATGACTCTCCCACGAAAAACGACTTTTAAGACTCAATGGTTTTTAACCTAAAAATCCTGTTTTATCCTTAACAATTTGGATATAAAACTATTATAAATATTATAACGCAATAAAATGTAACAAATTCATATGCTAGTATATAGTATTTGAATCTTTTAAACTGGCAATAGTTTATAAATAAACAAACTATTGTAAATTTAGCTATTAAAAAAAAATTAAACCCTATGAGTTTCTTGTTGGTTCTTCTCGTAGAGGCTAACTTCCGTACCAATGGTAGCTTTACTAATAACTTTACCTAAATCGACTCGTAAATGTGTCCCTTATGAGGCCTAGTTGAACAAATACCTATTTGAATTTGAATTATTGAAGAGAATGGGATTGATTAGAAAAGACTGTTTGGCGAAAATAAGTTGTACCTACACTAAAAAAATCATAGACAACTATTTATAACTAATTGATATATATCCTTACTTCTCGTATGTACTATTAACTAATATTTTCAGGACTTTTTATGATTTTGGCAAAACTTATGCAGAAATACTTGGATACGTGTTTCTCCGATTGTATTTTGAACATATTTTTTTTAAATAAAAATCCAGTTTTATTATATGTGCAGAATATAATTAAATATTAAGTTAATATAAAACGTATATTAAATTATTAGACAATAGAGGGTTTGGTAAAGTGGAATTTTTTATTTTCCAATGTAATTTTTTATATCTGTAAAATTTTACTTATTATAATGAAACAAAAAATTTTGAAAGGGAGAAAGATTGAGAGTAATAGAGAGAAACAATATTTAGAAAATTTTATAGAAGAAAATAAAATTAGAATATATGCTATAATTGACTTAGGTCTCTAACAATTGTTACGACTATCGAAAATAATGATTGAGAAACGACTGAAAATCTATAATTAAATAATCTTTTAGATTTATTATAATGAATTAATTACTATGTAGTAACTAATTGATATATAACCTTATTTCGAATAAATGTCCAAAGCAGCCATTTTGGAATTCTATTCAACCAGCCGTGCAACTATATAACTTTTAATATCAGCTTGCAAATCTGGAAAACATTGATGGGGTTGATGTCTATGTACTTTTGAAGCTCCTGAAAATTTTCAGAAATGTAAAAACCACGCCTACTTACAGGCAAGGCTGCGATTGGTGACCGCCAGACGAGTTGGCTGCTGATATCGACCAATGAAGGAGGCGGTACCGCGCAGCCGTAGCGAAGGCTTTAGCGGCGCGGGTTCGCTACGAGCCACAGACGCTACCCCGGATCTGCTACGCCTAGTGACTGAAAAATGTAAGTATCTCTTTTAATTTCCTTTGGTAGTTTAAAACTTGGTTTTTTATAATTTGTCTGCACTACGCGTATGTATATATCTATAAAGTGGCTATATCTTATGCTTACTGTATCTATATATAGAATATAGGTTAAGGATATATATGTCTACATTGAATGGTTACGTAACATGGCGGATGCTATATAATATGGTGTTACTATCAATAGTGATACTGTTTTAAAACCAAATATACATTTTATAGATTTTATTAATAATTTTATAGATACGTACTCGTATTACGTAACAAAAGATTCAAATGAAAAGTGTTATAAACTACATTTTTAATATACAGGAAGTTTTAAAACATTTCCTCTCTTTAAATGAAATAAAATCTCCAGAAATACTTAACATAATTAATTCAGATTGTTAAATATTTGAGGTTATAAAAAAGATGGCGACTAATACTTTTCGTCAACTCAATCCGATGTTCAGGATACATGCAATCAAAAAAGGTTAATTTTTGGACAAATCACTATTGGTCTTATTTTATTTTGATAATACGAAAAATCAGCTTAATATATTTCTACTTGAGACATCTCTAAAATTTTTATCACTACTTTTTCTTCGTTATAATGATAAGAAGATTTTTATTCTTGACAAGATGGCGGATCTTGTCAAGAATAAAAAACAATAGTATGATTTTCCTTTTCTATTAAAGAGACTCTTTAAAAAGAAAAAAATGTAATAAACCTATCGTTGCGTGTATGTTAAGTATGTAAAATTGAAATAGCGTAAAATTTTCAGGTGTTAGTTATGTGTAACATCATTACATGAGGGACATCGGGCTGCCGAAATGCAGGGGCTCCACGCCGCGAAAGAGAAGGCATCAAGCCTTTTCGCTAATAAACCCCTAATACTCAAGTAAGTTTAGTTAAATAATCATTTTATACATCTATAGTCTTCCTTAAACTATGGATTTAGTAATTTTTTATTGTATTAAAGCTTTTTTTACTGTTAACGTTATTTTTTTTAAATTCTATAGCGGACAACGGAGTTGGTCTCCTATATATGGAAAAAGCACTACCGCTTATGAACAACCGCGCCAAAGTCCATGCATTGGTTGTGTTGCTGACTTTTTACGACGCTTAAATGGCTCTTTTTAACGTCCTCCGATATCCTCACTCATTCTGTGAAACTGTACCAAGTACACGCTGAGTATTCTGTGATTGTATTAATCTAAATAAATAATAATAAATATAAATGCCGAATAAATTGTAAAGAAAAACAAGTAAAAATGGCGCTGAGTCAAAATTTTACTTAAAATTGAGTAGTTTTAAGTAAAATTTTAAACATTTTATATATTATGTTCACGGTAGGTTAACATTTTACATATTGATTGAATTGAAATGAAACAAAACACCGAGATGCAACATTTATCGTTGGATCGCTTTTACAAAATTGCACTTATGGCCAAAACTGCTTACATATTATTAATTACATCAGTAAAATCGGTTACACTTATTGTTGGGTCCCGCAGGATAATTTTATTATAAAAACTTCTATTATAATCTTTGAAAACATCAAATTCATGGAAATACAGATATGTATACAGGACTTGGTTTAACTAGATAATGTTAAAAGGACTAAGGAAAGGAAATGACCAGTTATGCACTACATTCCGTCGACTATAGTATTATTGTTAATTTACAAAATACCTTTACTATATTTTGAAGAGAGGTTTGAGATATTGATTTACGATAACATTATGGAAAATATGTCAATGTTTTCACTGACGCGGCTAAATTGGACAAAGGGAGCCCGGAAAAAAGTGAGGAATACAATCAGCGTAGTTGGACTGCTAGTTTGTCGATAATATTGACAGGAGGATAATACACGTTGCAATAGAAATGAAATAAGGGCGAAGGAATCAAGTCTTGTCTCGAAGTACTTTGCTGTGTTTCAGGGCCGGTGGGTTTCATATTATATTTGTTTTTATTATTAGGACAAGTTTAACCATTTAAGCAACATAAATAACCAGCTATTATAATTTAATTTATTCGGTCTCTGCAAGGGATTAACAGTGGCCGGGCGACTTTTTATACTCTCGCATCCGTGGGAGAGCCATGCTGAAGTATATGCCTGACGCATTAATTTGACCGGTTCATCAGAAGTGATTCCACGGGCTCATAGAATAGTAAGCGCGAAATGGTACTTGTACTTGAAACGATACTTCTGCTATGTTTCGCTGAGTGAGTGAGGATATCGGAGGCACTTAAAAAATGCGACGTATAAAGCCGGCAACGTCACCAATGTTCTTTTACCATGGAGGAGACCCACTTGCTCCGTTCCCCGCTTTAGCATAAAAAAAACTTTATTTGTAGAGCATGTTAAAAAATATGAAGTAATCATTTCAAATGAAAACGTAACACGAAATTGCTGCTACATAAGACACCGTCAAAGTTTCTTCGTTTTATTTTCATTAATTTATGTGGTAAAGTAAAGATTTAATTATCGTTTTATTAATGATTCGTTGACCATTTTGTTTAATATTAGTCAAATAACTTTTTTCAAAAATTGTTTAATTTTGACGATTGTCTGGTTTTAAATCATATTTAATAGGTAAAAGTATTAAATAAACTGGACCGTTTCTGTAACTATAGCAAGCAAAGCAAAAAAAAATAGCCATTGATTTTATTATATGGCATTTTTCATGTAGGTAATTTTTTAAAAGTTTACGGTATTTACAAGCAGATCACATATCGTTTGTTACGCAAGCTTAGTAAATCGAGTGAACTTTATAAATAATGCGATTATTCGGTAGCGGATCGCAGCCCTAGACAGGCTGTTCACTGCTGATAACAAACAGACATCATCCGGATTTGTGTCGTCATGCGAACGGCCCACTTCGATTTCCACGTCTCGGCTAAGACACGGAGATAGAAATATTAAATCCTACGTCCTAGACAATGCTTCTTTGTTACAAAAAACTTTTATCTGTATTTAATTTTGAATTTAATCACAAATATTTAAACACACATATTTTATAAGTTTCACCTGAATTTATAAATGAAGGCAAAATAACAAAACAAATTACATTAAACAAATAATACAGATTGTCTAAGCGAATTTGATCTTGAATTCAATGAAATATCTTTAATTATATATCCATTTAATAAGACATCATTATTTTTAAATAATATGTATACATTTTATTTTACCCGTGCCATGCTGAAACTTATGCTGATGCACTAATAGAGCCAGCTCGTCCGAAATGATACCACAGCTCACAGAATACTCAGCGTGAAACGGTACTTGTACTGTGTTTGTACAGAGTGAGTGAGGATATCGGCGGTCCTTAAAAGTGCCGCTTAAGCAGCGTAAAAAGCCGGAAACACAACTAATGCGCGGACTGTGGCGCGGTTGTTCATGAGTGGCGGTGTTATCTTACCATACAGAAGATCCACCTGCTCCGATGTCCGCTATAGAATAAAAATTAAACTAAGCTCAACTAAATAGTGGCTGTAAATACATTTTGAATACCACATTGAGTATATTACTCACTATATTAACTTGTGATTTAATAAAAAAATAAAAGCTTCTTAGAAGGTGGTTTTATTAAACTTTTGTTTACTTTTCATGTCGTATAAATTATCGTTATATAAATAACCATAAATCTTTTATTGAATTGTATGAAATAATTATAAATATTTTTATCAAAATACTGACCATATAGATACATATTTCAGATCCCTTGTAAATTACGAGGGTAGATGGTTCATTATTTAGTCCGTTTAAATCACTAAGTCCTTAAAAGACATTAGCAGGCTTTGTAGCGTTATCGCAGTACACAAAAGAGATTTAGAATGAGCTACGAAGGGGCTGCTGTCAATTATCATTTTATAGTTAGCTTAGCGTATATTCATTAAGCATAATTATTATTGTATCTACAAAGGCAATCGAGATTTGCCAAACACTATAAGAATTAAGTATATTTAAAAGATATATACTTCTTATATATTAAATTGTATTCAAGTTTAAGCTTATCAAATTTCAATTCTAAAAGAAATTATAAAATATCAATGAATTAAATATAATATTAGCTGATGTGGTTTTCACTTTTTTGCTTCAATTACTTATAATGTGCAATTAGTTTATAATTAAGTACTTATAATTAAAGAATATATATTTAAAAAATAATAATAAAAGTCGATACACATGAAAAGAACGTTAGAGAGTATACATAACGATATGATTACAGTGAAAATATTCCGATTCCTACCTACGCCTTTTAAACGGTGATATTTTGTTGTGCGTCGTTCATTTAGCGACCGCCTGCGGTCTGATATTCCCAAACGATTTCACTCTTTTCTCTACTTAGAGGGTAGACAGTACGTAGACACAGCACTCACATTAATTGTTTCCGCCATTTGAATATTGCGACGACAATTATAGGATTGGTCCATACTCTCACAACGGACCCCCAAATTAATTGCTCTCCGACACTTTGTCGTTTTATTTATGGAATTATGCGAAAATTTATTTCCCATTCGAATATCACGCTGAAAAACGTATTCAACGATTTTTGACAATTGCAATTACTCACTAGTAATTACGTAAAGTGTTTTTAAAATGTCCACCGAATACAATCTTATGCAAAATAAATACATCTTACTTATGTATCTTAGGTATGTAAGTACTTGTTATGAATAACGAATTATAATAAACATTATAATTTTTTTTTAATATATTAAATGTAATAAGTTCATTTTGATAAGTCATGTTATACGTATGTTATATTTATAAAAGTAAATTAATTAAAGTAAAGTAAAATAATTTAATCATATGTCAAAATTATAATAAAAAAAGGTTGAGAAATCAGGTGTAAATTATATTTCCTCAATTTGCACCGTCTTTTGGCCAGTGGACGTTACATCCTGACATATTGCCATTACGGATATTAGATCATATCCTTAACACACCATAGAAATTACCGTTAAAAATGTTTCTATATACAAGAAATGACGCCTTAACAATTTAAATAATATCAGAACTTGAATTTTAAAATGCCAATCACGCATCTACATATTTTCTTATGAATTTTGTATTACTAGAAAAAATTCTAAAATAAAGTTATTATGTGATGTTAATATTGATAAGTAATAGCGCAAACAAAATATGTTGTGACTTAATGTTAACCTGTAATAATAACATACTGTAAAAAAATATCTTTAACTTTTTAAATTTGATATACGTCTGAAAATGACTGAAAATATAAATTAATCTAAAGAAAATAATAGAGAAGAATATTTTACTTACTAGGAGTTCTTTCAATTCCGAAATCTATTGAAATCAAAACTGATTGATGGTTTTGTATTTCACAAGTAATCGCTGGTACAAACAGCTCCAGGCGAATGAAATTTTAATGAGCCTTCAAGTCCTTTTGCGGTCCCAAAGCAGCAATGATGGTCAATTAGCAACTACCCCGGATTGTTCATAAACCGTTAACTACAACGATATTCTTAGTGATTCAAACTAATATTATTCGCATTAAGTAAGATAATTTTACCTTTAACTGTCAACAAAATACCTGATTTGAAATATAATTGCTTTAGACACATATTGAGAGACATTCGATCTTGAAATAATTTTGCGAAAATAAAATAAAATATAGAAACAGTTTGATTTGAGTTCATAACTATCTGTTAATTATGTCTACGTTCCTTATTTGAAAGAACTATAATGTACATTAGAATGGAAACATTCAAAAGGTGCCAGAAAGTCTGGCCGCCGTCGGACGGCGCGGCGCCGCATCCCGGTCGGCGCCAAGGGGACCCGCTTATAAATCTCATACAAACAGACATTTCATAACGTCTCCAGTTTATTTCGTATATTGTTGCTCTATTCTATTGATATGTCAAAATATTCAATATTTTATTCCTACTTTACGTAAAATCAAATGAATACTTTAAAATTATCAAAACATAAATACAATTTTGCACTATTATACAAGAATTTCATTGATTTCTCTATAAGATATTCTATATTCCTTTAAATTTTTAAGATTTAGAAATACAACAATGTATACATTTTTATCAAATATATATTGTATACAATATTAACATACTATATTTTTTATTTGATTCTAAGAACTAATTGAATGTAAACAAATTGATAGTTTATGATAATTTCACCAAAATTTCATGCCCTGGCATATCATATGTTTTAATTACGACTCGTAAAAGGCAAACAGTCGATATAATGAGAATCCTATGAAAGGACGAGGATTTAATTTGTGGTCGATGCAGGGAGGAGTCCGACATTAATCCTACTTCAAAGGACACTCTAAAATTACAGTCTCTCATTAACGGGTGACGTCAAACAAATTTTTAATCAAGTCCCTATGCAGAAATTAATTAATCCTATTGTAATTTTACTCAGTATTCACTTTTGTTTCGCTACGTTTATTATAAACCTTAAGATTTTTAAACACTATAACCAAAAGACGAATATTACCTTCAAGATATTATATACAAAATATTATTACTGATAAAAATCTGTTGCTGTATAATTTCATCTGTCATTTTGTTATGTAATATAAGAAGCAAAACGTTTTTTTGCTAAAGAACACGAAAAAAGAAAATAAACTTACATTACAATTCCAATTAGCGATTTAAAATACACAAAATCACATGGTAAAATTACTACACAAAAATCACATTCGTTAATAAAATATAAAAGGAACTACTTCACTAATAAGTAGTTACCATATAAACTTTGACAATTGACACTTCAAGACAACCAGCTACAGATTATAAAAGTAATTTTTGTAAATACAAAATCCAACGGAATATAATTATTAATTGAATTTCAAAAATAATATAAAATGTCGTTTATCAATTCGAATAAATTAAGAGGAAAAGTAAATTGTTAGATTTATTACACATCAGCGGATATGAGGCTACTAAATAATTGCAAAAGAAATGTCATACAACAAAGTATAATAAACACTTCAATTCCTCTATGTTTCTTCACTAAGATTCAGTAAGGAAGTTTGTATGTCATAAAATCGATTGGAGTATTTTATTAGGCCACAGAAGGCGGAGGGTAACTAGCAATAAAAGTCTCATTTTGATACAGATGTCTGGCGCCCGACTGACGTACTGCGAGACTTATTGGCGCCTTTATGATTAGTCTTACGTAACCGGCGATCACTAAAGCGTTGTTAACAATTAATTGTGTTTTGTAGATAGATTATTTTTAACATTAATAAAGACATATTAAAATTTGTTCGTGTTGCTTTGAATTTGTCAATTTATAAATAAATTTATATTTATCCAAACAATTTTAAATTAAGTTCAACGTTATAGAACACATGAATTTTGAATTGAATCTATTTTTTTATTCTATTTTGGACAACGGAGCAGTATACTCCTATATGGTAAGAGAACACCGCCGCCTATGAACAATCCACCCATTGGTTGTGTTGTCGGCTTTTTACGGCATTTTTAAGGGCTTCCGATATCTTCACTCACTCTGCGAAACACATACAAGTACTGTTTCACGCTGAGTATTCTGTGAGCCCGTGGTATCACTTCGGACGAGTGTTCCAATTAGTTTATCAGCATATTGCTTTAACCTGGCTCACCCGAAGGTGCAACAGTATCAAGTATCAAGAAACTCACCTGGCCATTGTCAAGACCTTCAAGAGACCAAATAGATTATAAATTAAATTATAACTGTCCGGACCCGGATTTGAACCGGATATCTCTCGCTTCATGATACACTTAAAACCATTAAGCTCGAGGCTCTCAAATCATCTGCATGTAAAGATAATACATAGAAACTTTATCAATCCTATTGACTTTTGGACAAAAACACAAATACGTCATCTCCATTCGCGGCCCTGTCCTGAAACAAAGACATACATACATAGGTATAGAGCAGGCGCGATCACTAATGTTCTCCGTGTGCAAATATTTGAGCTTGCCAAGATCTATTGATCACTGATCCCTCGTTCGCACTGCTTCCGTCACGTTTCGAGGACTTGTAAGTAATGACTACTTTTCTTCGTATTTAGGACACGTTCGCGTGTTGAAAAAGACATATATTAATAATCTGTATCTGAACATTGTATTGAAATGCATAATTACTTATAAAAATCAAGCACTTTGTTTTTAAATATATACTGTGGTTTACAATATATATTGTCTAGGCTGTAGACTATACTATTATATTTGAAAAAATAAATCGAAACATTTCTTCAACATACATTATAGTATGCCAAGCTTACGTAAAATAAATGACTAAATAATCATTTAGTACATTTATTTTTGTTAAAGTCAATTTATGTAAAGTGGCGTTTAGCAGAGTGAGATGTCGCTTTTATTGAATTTCCGTGTTGTAATGACATTGCCGCCCAAAACGCCGAAGGAAATGTCGTAAATGCACGCCGCTTGTCTTAGCCTTCTTCGTACTTTCATTAATATTATGGTTTATATGAAAAAAATCTGTTCTTATTTATTAATTCACCATTGTAGCTGACAAACTAAATGTCTATTAATTCTTTTTTCATAAAAAATTAGTAATTGTTTATTGTTATTTAAAAGTTCATTTTTAGAAGCAAAAATATTACATTTTTGCTAAACGTAGGTATAATTTATTTTTTATGGTGTAGCAGACAACGGAGCAGGTGGATCTCCTATATAGTAAGAGAACGGCACCCAAGAACAACCGCGCCACAGTCCGCGCATTGATGGCGTTGCCGGCTTTATTCGCCACTTGACCGTCACATTTATGGGCCTCCAAAATTATCACTCACCCAACAAAACACAGTAAAAGAAGCGTTTAAGTACAACTGCCATTTCATGCTGAAAATCCTGTAAGTCCGTGTTATCACTTCGGATGAGTCAGCCCATTTACTAAGTCAGCATATCATGTATAGCTTTGAAATGATAAATGAATAGATTGGATTTAACAGTATAGATAAATAATCTTAAACTCACAGAGATCTATAAATTATAAAAAAATTACAAATTTCACCGAAAACTCATCCCATTAGGCGTGCGTCTGGCTCAATTACGTCATCAAGAAGTTTCCTCTTGTCACCCGAGATTGGATTTTAGATAATGGGTCTGTAATCACAGCGGTGATTTATCACTTCTATCTCAGCCTTCACTGTCCATTAAGCAATCAAGGCACAACCCTTTGTTGACAACACTGCTTACTGAGCAGGATCGTGAGGGCTTATAACATAAAAAGGTACACATGTTAGCACTATTAAAAAGTATTATGGGACTATAGACATGTATAATTTCTTATTTTTCACCCGTGGGAGAGTCATGCTGAAGCATATGCCCGTCCGAAGTGATACCACGGGTTCACAAAATACTCAGCGTGAAACGGTACTTGTACAGTGTTTCGCAGATTGAGTGAGGATATCGAAGGCTGTTAAAAGTGCCTCTTAAGCGGCATAAAAAAATAAATAAATAATGTAAAATATTAAATGAGTATGCACTGGATAACAGAAAGTTACATTTTGTACGTGTAAGGAATCAAGAAAATTGTGGAAAACATACAAACGACTTAGAATATAGTAACCATAGTAACGAAATTCAAGTTTCATAGAAAATCTATTATTTGTTATATGAATAGTCAAGTCCCCTCAAATTAGCAATACATTTTGCAGAGAGAGTCGATCAGCACCAACCAGGATATTATGAATCGAATCTATTTCGTGTAAGCCCTCCAACTGAACCACTCAAAGAAACCGATGTAATGCAACTCCTTTACGTAACGATAGAAACAGAAATGCCTTTGATATATTTATTGCAAACACTTCTGATCAATTGCTATGCAATTCTATGGCTTGTACTCAATAAAAATTGTATTATTCTTAGAAATTTATATAATTTTATTAATTGTAAATAAGGTATTTTATAATAATGGAAAAATTAAAAATAACTTTTTTAATAACTTAAAATTCGTTAAATGAGAAACAATTTTAGTTTATAAAGATTTATAAAAATAAATCTGCAGATGAGACGTTTTAAGTGAAATATCTAAACTTACATATATTTCTACATATAGCATCATTTGTATTGAAACGTTGACTTAGTATTTAAATGGATTCCCATTTGTACTCACGAAACATGAAAATTGCGTGGCTCTTAAACTGAGAGGGGCTTTCCGTAGACCTAAAATCTGAGGCGCTCGTAGCACGAATCCATAGGCAGTATAGTACACCATTAGAAATTAGAATTGACATTATTATATACGTAAATTGTAACACACTTATTTTTCAGTTTTTAACTGCTATTACAGACCTAGAAAACGTAAATTTATCCTGGTTCTACTGGATTTATATAAGACTACGTAATACGTAACGGTTTTTTTGATACTGTATCTAATAAACTTTTAGTTTATTGTTTAAATTTCAAATATAATAAGAAAAGATATTGTGTTTTAAATTATATGCTTGTTTCGCAACACGGTTATTTTAAAATTTCCTTACGAATTATCCTAATCGTAACTTCAGGCGGCTGGTTTATAAATGCTTAAATTTTTTAAATGTAAATTGCTTTAATTAAAAATACCCCTCATGAAGAGATAGAGAAACAAAATGGAATTCAAAGTAATTATTTAGTCTCAATTCATATAGTCGTGTTTCAGTTCAAAGGGTTTAAATAAAAAAAACCTGTCTAGTCTAGGTGATTGTTAGGTCTGTGGTAGTACTTTTAAAGTATATTGCGTATCCTCATACATACGGTGAGGGTTATTGTTGTTTTTCAAAGAGCGCACCAACGGTGAAACATTTCGCCTAGTTGAAAGGGGTTTCTCAACAGATTTGTATGTACTTTAAGGTTTTATATCTGCGGTCGGTTTTATTGAGTGTTTAGGAACCATAAAAATGTAAATCACATCAAAATGTTAGGAGATTTATTGTGATGAGCTGGAGTTTTTTACTTCCACTGAATATTCAGTATTCTCGGCTCTCGGAAGTGGGTATTAATTACATTCTATTTAAACAGTGAAACAATTTTCTTCAGGCAAGAAGTTAATATAATGAAATGTTATCATTAGTTTTTTGGACGTCAAAAAAACTTATTTTTGTTCTCTTAATACTTGTTAATAATCTGTTACGCCAAAAATACATTGCCTTTATGTTAATTGATCATAGACACTGTTAAAGAAGTGTATACATATGTAACCTATGTGACATTAGTGAAAAACTAGAGATTATAATAATATGAAATATCAGCAAACTGAATACAAATGAGTGATATTTTCAAACGTCTGATAAGTTTATAATATCCCGAGGTTATAAAACGGATTTTATACTGAAACTGCAAAGTGGATTATAGCCAGACAGTTTTTCAAGCCCTACGATATCATCAAATGGAAGCAACTTAAATAAGCATTAAGAAACATTTTTACCTCCTTAGAGATAACTTTACTTGATCCCCGTCCATTGTGATAGCCATCAGTGGAAAACTCGATGAAAAGCCCGGGTTCATTCGCTATTCATGGGGTGATTTGATTTACTTAAGATCACGGGCTTGATACTAAACGAGTGGACAAAAGGACGATGCTTTTTATTTAAACATATATATATATTTAGATAAGTAGGTTATTATGAAACAGTTTCTACATAATATTTTGAACAAGTTCCATATAAAGATATGTAATATAGTTTATAATTTCATTTATAGATGAAACTTATTATTACAAATTACGTATTAAACTTAAAAACATAACAGAGTTATAAATAACTCAATAAAAAATCATAAAGCACCGTATGTTTAAGGTTTCAGAATAAAGGTGGTACCTCAATGCCTCTATCGCGATATTTTTTAGCCGTCCGTTGCTAGTTATTACATCTATGAAGCTTATCTAGTAAGTAGTCCTTTTATTGAGTTGAAATATGTAGTGTATTACGAGATTTTAAAGTGTGTTGATGAGAAATGGAGTAAGACGGGGCACATTATCGAACTAGGGTGAGTTAGCGCGTGGTTCCGGCCGAACGGACGATTTATAAAATGAGTTTGCGGTGCAGCCAACCCGTGATACCCCATTGGTTACAACTCACTTCTTTATTAGTGATGGACTTTATTCGATGAATAATAGAAATGATTACATTTTATTAAGAACAAAACAATAGGTGCTCGAGTGGCGACCGCGTACCGGAAAACGCAAACTGGGACATCCCGCCACGGGATGGAAAGGCGATCTCATGAAAGTCGCAGGCAACCGCTGGATCCAAAATCACTCAAGATCGCAATAGTCTTTTGGGGAGGCCTATGTCCAGCAGTGGACTTAATAGGCTGATGATGAAGAAGAACAAAACACACTCATTAGATATATTGATTAAGTTTTCAATTATAATATAACACACATATTATACCTTGTTTTGGTACAAAAACAATTTTTTATTATTCAAATTTAATAAGATATTAATATAGGAGACTCTACTAGAGTATTACTATTTTTATTTGACTAAGCAGACTTTTATACCAAGAATGGAGATACATTCATAACGCGTGTTCTAATATTATCACATTAATTAATATATAAGAAATAAAACTTCAATGCTGTTTCAAATCAAGGTTTTAGCCTCGTATAGCTATTTAATAGTGAAAGGAGTTCAAAGCATCGAACAACCCTATTTCACGCGCATTTGTCGCGAGACGTCACCATTTTCCCTTCGCCATCACGAAAGTTAAAAGCATTGAAGACATATCGCGGGTTCCTTCCAACCATTGTTCTCTCGCCCTTTGTCCCGGACCGAATGTTTTAATGTAATTGGCTTTGTGCTACGCTTTTTCTAACATTTATAGTCTCTAAATAGGTGTAGGTTTCGTAAATGTTTGATATCATGTTGTGATTACTTTAAGCAATTCTTCCAAAGTTAGTTAATATTACCAGAAATGCCCATTGATAATTGATCATTTAGGAAACAAGTTTTATTTAATATTTAAAAGATATTTATAATCGATATACATTTTAAATCATATTTTATTTACTATAAATAGAGAGACTTGTTGCTAAGTGGTTTAATAAGTCTACCACGAAGCGAGAGTTATCGGGTTCGAATCCCGGTTCGGACATTTTTAAATTATAATTTAATTTATAATTTATTCGGTCTGGAAGAGCTTGACAATGGCCGGGATAGTAACTTAATACTGTCGCGTCCGTGGGAGAGCCCCGCTGAAGCATTTGCTGACGAACTAATTGGCTCGGCTCGTTTGAAGTGATACCACGAGCTTACTTAGTACGTAGTTGTACTTGAAACGACACTTCTACTATATTTCGCTGAGCGAGTGAGAATATCGTGAGAGTGAGATATAGATTTTAAAAATGCTCCTTAAGCGACTTAAACAGCCGACAACATCATTGTGCGGATAATAGCATGGTTGTCCATGGACGGCGGCGTTCTCTTATCTAATACCCACCTGCTCCTTTGTCGCTATAGCAAAATAAAATACATTACTAATAAAAATGCTTATGCATATATATATCTAAACACTATATTTTAAAATACCAAATAAAACATAATTCAACATTTAAAACTTTTGTTTTATATAGCATAAAAATTAGTATGCTATATCAATATTTAAATTATTTAACAGAAACATTTTGATTTATCAAATGTATCGTTTAATGTTTGTGGATAAGATGTATTACATAATATTATTTTGTATATTCCGCTAATGAAGTCACTAGTAGCAGCAAGCCTATGAATAGTGCGATATACGCCTTTTTATTTGACTACGAGACACCACCCTCGCGTCGTCTCGCCGACTCCAGTAAGTGAGTTGGGTATAAATTGGAGCATTGTCTGCGAATCTGGAGCATCACGACCGTTAACGTCATTCTACAAAAATGTCCTAAAATAGAATCATAGGAAGTATTCTAGGCTTGATGGATTTTAATAAAGATATATATTTGTTATAGTATTCTATAAAAATGAAAAATAATCTTTTTCAAACAATAGTTATCTTCTGTATTGATCCAAAAATACAAAGTACAACAACCAAAAACACATTAATAATATTTATTATCAAATTGTGTATATGTAAGTCACGCAAAGAAAAAAAAGTAGTAATGGCATATTTATATATAATAACTTTTGTCTATCTTTACAATAACAGCAGTGTTATTAACGACATTTCGATAGCGAAAATATAAATACCCTTATCAAACTGCCCAGAATAGGCCTCCTGATAGGGAGTAAGGACAGAGGGAGCCTGGCACGCACTCTGGCTAGTTTGTTGGAAGCTCCCGTGACGTCAGTGTCTTTCTTGACTCCGCAAAATACATACGACGCGATTCCGTTTCATTAAACCCATTTGATCTAGTTGAAACCTTAAGTAAAATGTGATATACATAAGTAAAAGTCGTTAATCTTCAGTGTTACAAGACGTTTTAGTGGGGTTATAGATCCACAGGTAGTTTCGTGTCTCCAGGGGATGTAATTGAATTCGGAACCGTACGCTCGGAGTATAAGGTGCTAAATTGAAAAGGAGAACGGAGGGTGTGAATAACTGTAACCTGTTGATTCCATGAAATCTACAGGGAACATGTTTTTGAGGCGGTTAATGTAAGTAACATATATTGATAACAAATATTGTATGTCTAATTCGCCGACGCCTTAAAATGTTAAGTATTACTTTTGCTAAAATAAAACATTTATTTTAGCAAAAGCAAAAAAATTATTTTTAAATATTATTATTTATATAGTGATACAACAATAAGTTGGCAGAATTAATGTTATTGTTGATAGTTCTAAGTCTCTATCAGATATTTAAGACTTTAATGATTTAATAAAGATTACAGATTAAACACATTTTAGTCTACATAAACATAATTTTGTTTAAAAAAAATTGCTTACAATGCGTTATCAAGGCATTAAATGTGTTTGTTTTTTACTTAAAATAAAATGTTAAATCACAACGAACTTAACATATATAAGCATTATTAGTATTTTTTTTTAAATATTGTTAACTCTATCACGTTATATGTTCCTTAGCATCAGAAGGTTTGGTTATACATTTTATCAACAAATAACTGAAAAACTGATCTAATTAAAATTTATTACGTATTTTTTTATCAAAATTTTCATAGAAATTAAAAACGTGCACTTACAAATAAACAAAAGGATCTTTACAATACATTCAAATTGAAATTTATTAAGTTAGACAAACAAAGCTGAATATAGAATACCAAGCAAAGAAAAGATTCAGTGTTAATATTAACTTGAAAAAGTTAACCTACATTTTTAATAGCTTAGAAATCAATAAAGACGCAAGTCTCTGACGCGAATATTAAAATTATCAAAGACCCGACCGATACTCAATTTGTAAGGTAAGACTCATGAAAAAAGCCCATGGGACTGACATCCAATTGCCGAGATTTTGTTGCTACCTTTATCAATTGTATTACAGTACGTGCGGAACAATGTCACGTTCTTTTGTGAATTATTTAAGATGAAATAAATGAATAAATCTTATTTAAACTATAATAAAATTCATTTTTGTTGTTAGATATTGAATAATATTTATATTATTGACAGTTTGCCACTGCCCTTCGAATATAATTCTTGCAATATCCCGTAATCACATGACCTAGAATTGTCTAGGCGTGTATGTAAGATATAACGTGTATAAAATGTCTAAATTGTCCGACAATTTCTTTAGAGTTGGTCAGAAGCAGAACCTTCAGCGCAATAGGCAGTTGAATAATCAAAATAGAATTCCTGTCTAATACGTGATACGCGCCATCTATAATCATATATTTACCTTTGTGTACAGACATACATACATGTAAAAAACCGAAATGGTTTTAATAGGATAAATATACAATATATAGATAGCGTATTATTTTTCAATGATTGTAAGAGATTATTTATCATCTCAGTTGTCTTATTCTAAAATAGAATTGGAGTGGAAAATCAATTTTAATATCGTTTTAGAATACCGTGAAACGTCTTTTTATTTACAATCTTGAAAACAAAGGTTCCTTCACCCCTTGAGTTGAAAGCTTCACAATTCGTTCATCGTGTAAAGTGTTTACCCTAAGCCATAGCATTTGCGTAATTGATATTTACAACTAACCTGGATTTCAAACCCCCCTGGATTAAATGGAGATTTGTAAGGATTTTCCTACTGAAAGCTCTCTGAAATTTACCGCTCTTGTCTTGATCACATTTAAAATTGTCTGCGTTCAAGATATTGAATAGATTCAGTTAAATTTTATTGGTTTAATAAAAATGTAACGATGATTTATAAAAGTATAAACATGTATATTAAATTCTAAGCTGTTAAGATATCTCTTATGCGTAGAAATTTCTTAGCCGTGAAACCTGTCGCTTATGCCTGGGCCACAGACATCGCGATAAATTTCGCCTTCGTCTTTGCTGCCACATTGCGGCGAATACTTTGTAACATATTTGGTTGTGCGTTGCAAAAATTCAGTCTTGGTCTTGCATTTGTGCATTGATAGACCAAGACTGCCAAATTTGAGCAAGACTGATCATGTGAGATTTGATCAAGAACAAGAATAAGCATGCAAGAATCTTGCGTCTTGCATTAGTTTTTTGTTTTTTGTGGTAGTGATTTTTGGAAATTCCCATTAAATCTTTACACATATATAAATTTGTCATTACTATGGCTATGCTAATTCAAGCTCAAAATGTTCATATTCTGATAGGATGGACCCGTAGCTAAGTGGTTTATTATTAAAGCGAGACGTATCGGGTTCGAATCCCTATTCGGAAAATCATAAATTATAATTTAATTTATAATGTATTCGATGTCTGGAAGGGCTCGACTGTACTTCTAGTATATTTAGCTGAGTAAGTGTGGATATCTGAGGCCGTGAAAATGTCGCTTAAGTGGCGTAAAAAGCCGGCAACAACCAATGCACGGACTGTGGCGCGGCACAAGGCTTGCCTGCTCCATTGTACGCTATATTATTAAAAAACGAAATTGAACGTAGACCATAACACTGATAACAAAGAGATACCAACTCTACGGCCAATGCAATATTTATCAATAATGGTACAAATAAATGCATAAAAGTCAGCTCTGTTAGTCAATTAATAACACTAATTATACCAAATTAATATGAACTCGAACGAAATGCAAGAAACAATAAAGGCCGAGGCGAGTACGTGCGCATCGCTCCTCCCAGCAGATTAGGCCCCGACAAAGAGAATAAGAATCTACGAACCAAATATCATTGCAAATACACTCTGTGTTGTTTGCTTTTCATTTTTATGATATTTTATTCGGTAAATTCCGAAGCTACGCTCAAATAAAATTTGAAAATATCGAGCCAGGCACGTTTTGATATTATTTTGCTTTAAAAATAAACACAATTGATATCTTTCTATGACTATGGTCTCAGGTTTTATAGATTCATTAGTACTACGCGACTATTGATGCAGCGATTCTGGCTTCATTTTAGGAACTTTTTTATCTAATAAGATTAAGATTTTATGTCTGGTTCAGCTTATCTTCACTTTAAAAACTAACATAATATTTTTATAAGGCAGTGTTTAGCTACTTGAAGTCCGCGGACCTCCGGGGGTCAGCGAGTTATATGCGGTTCCGCGGTGTTTTCTCTTTACTTATACATAAATGCTTATAATAACTGAAATAAATATCTAATTTGATTTTTTGCTGTATATTTTATTAAGGAATCCGTGAAAACTGTTCTTGATTTCCTAGGGGTTCGTGGTTGTAATAAGTTGGGGGTTGCTGTTATAAGGATTAGAATAAAATACGCCTGAAATGAATGTCATGTATTAAGAATATTTATCAAAGCCTTCGAAGTAACGAGGCAACTAGTCGGGTAATCTTTCCCACAATTTTACTTATCCATGCTATTGACTTTCACAACTGACTGATATTTATAGAGGAATCGTGAAAATAACAATATAATATTCACATTAATTATAACTAAATCATAAATCACAACTTTTACTGTTAAGAATGCAATGATGACGGCAAATCATTTATTAATCTTTTAAAAAATTAGCCTTTTTAAATTTATTTATTTAAAACAGTTAAGTTTAAACTAATTTAATAGGTGATTTGACAATAGGTGAAACTTTTTTCTAGAAATTGATCTATTAATTTGGTTTTCGGGGAAATAAACTAAAAATACCCATTCAGTTACAAACTAAACGTTTTTTATAGTATAGCGGACAACGGAACACATGGGTCTCCTATATGTTAAGAGAACACCTCCGCCCACGGACAACCGCATGACAGTCCGCGTATTGGTTGTGTTTCCGATTTTTTACACCACTTAAGTGGTATTTTTAAGAGCCTACGATTTTTACTCAGCGCTACACAGTACAAGTATCGTTTCACGTTGAATATTCTGTTAGCCGGTGGTATCACTTCAAACGAACCGGCTCCATTAGTGCGTCAGCATATCCTTCAGCATGGCTATCCCACGGGTGTGACAGTATTAAGACACCGCGCGGCCACTGTCAAAACCTTCCAGAGACCGAATAAATTATAAATTAAATTATAATATATACCATTATATATATACCATCAATGAAATTATATTTGATAATTGTCGGGAACGGCATTCGAAACCCATCGCTTCGTGGTAGACCTATTAAACCCAATAAGCTACGAGGCGCTCTCAACACATAAATTAAAATCATTTTAGTCAACGACGTTAATTCGCAACGAAATCAGTATTGACTGTCGCAAGAAACAGTCTTGACTGGAAATAACAATTTTTTCATTGTTTCAACTGAAAATCAATGTACATTTTTGTCGCTGCTTTCGCCTCATTCGATTTCACCCTGGTCATAAAATAAATCTCGCCATAAATAAAGACGGAGACGCTAACAAGCGTCTCGGGTTCACCGAGTGATATTTCTTTACTCCAATCACCATTTTCGTCATAACTCTATTATGGCAGATCTCAACGCGACCACAATTTATTACCTTTTTATAGATTAAAACGGAATTCTACTAACGGATTTAACGATCTTTTTCAACCAATATAATTATATTTTTTTTATAAAAACGATGGCAAACGAGCAGGGGAGCTCACTTAGAAATGTTTCTCCGCCCATGGACATCCCCGGCCCTTATAAGGCCACGGGTACGTTACCAACCTAAAACTATTAAATATATTATTAAACAACATTAAACTTAACTGAGTTTCTGTAATTTAAATAAATATGTAACAAATGACACATGAATTTGACAAAAGTCAAAAGTATTTTCAGTTAAATATTTTCCAAAAATATACCTTTTAAATATAAAACTAAATACGACTAAATATAGTATGAATATAAAAAATCTAAACAATTTCGGACTACTATTCAGAAAGAAGTATTAATATTCTTATTAAAAAGAGTGGTGTAATTAACAGTAGACATTTTGTTTGAACCATCTACATTATTACATGTTTTATTCACTATAAAGCCGCAGCCTGATCGTCGATAGTCAACCATCTCGAACATTCACGTAAATGGAACACTTTTGACCGGACCCCGCCATACTCCGATAACTATCTTCCATTCTTCGAAGTTCTTTAAACTATTTCAAAAGAGTTGGCGTTTTATTCATAGTTCGTAGAAGTTGTACCTGGTACATTTTTTAATTCATCGCATTTTACAACCAGCGTCCTACAATTCAACGTTTGAAGCGAAATTCGTGCTAACGCTAAAGAATATGGAAGCATAATATAATGTTTCATCATTATCACCACGATGTTTGTCGATCCACAACTGAGAGTTTTTAAGGGCATTTTGTACCGCAGATCACCGCTGTAGAATCACCTGCCAGCAATGGCAATTCCGAATCAATATGACTTGGGAACCTTTAAAGAAAGAAGAGTTGCTAATCGTAAAAGACTAAGGCCGTATAAAGACCACCTATCTTTGGAGAACCTGATTCTTGTTTGATTCGCGATTTTATATTAAAAAAGGAGGTTTCCTAATATTTCTTAATTTGTGTTATTTTGTTAATCTAGATATATATTTATAAAAAAATTACAATTTAAAAGCTACTTTAATATATTTTTAAATAAATATGGTTTTGGTTGATTGTAATAAAAAAAAGTAGTAAAAGCAAATAAAATCGTGTTTACCAGAAATAGCAATGTACAAAACACTCAACTTATGCATTTAGAATCGTCGATCGTGGGGTATTCGGCAAACAAATTTAACCGACAATTGTAAATCAATTAGAAAGGGTGGCTTCACGGGATGTTATAACCACCCTACTCCCTTATGCGAAACAGGGTCGAATCTGATAATAATTATCAAAATAATCAAATTACATTCTCTTTGGCACGAGAATTAAAAATTTTACATTAATGAATTTTTGTATAGTTCTGGAGGAAATGAGGGTGACGTTTTTAAAACTATCTATTTCCTAAATTTGACCAATAATAAGGAAAAATAAAAAAATAACTGAAATTGACGGTAAGTACGATTAGATATTGGCTGAACGCATTAATACATAGGGGTGCATAGTTTTTCATTAACTGTAGAAAAAGTTGAATTCGTGATTTCAATTGAGCTTCGTCAACAAAAGCTAAATTACGGATTCAATACGGAAACGTTTGTGATCCTAATGAAGTAATTAACTTTCTAAGCTTCCTCCCTGGCCTATAAGTATTCATAGTGGGGAGTGAAGTGCATATTGTGATCTCTTAGGCGTGGGGTGTTCATAGCTCTCTACGTCGTTGCCAGGGCTAACTTGAGAAAATTTCAGTTACGGGGAGATTCAGAATGTAGTAGGAACTATATGTATAGTAGGATGCGTACAAAAGAAAATTCGAAGACAAAAGACAAATAATTCATTTCCAATTTTAATTGGCGTTCTTTCAAAATGAACCTATTATAAAAACTACTTATAGTTTTTAAATATGTGTGACTCTGTTGTGACAACGCCTTATCTATTTATGACTATACCTAACATGTCTACTAATGTTCATTTCCTTTTACAGGAGATAGCCCGGTCACGTGCTAATAGCGGATGTGAAGTTTCGTCCCTAATAAATATTTTGTAACTTTTACGAGTCATAACATTGCAATATATTGGCGAATCTTTGGAAAATTCTAAATATGATAAATTATAATATCCTAATAATCTATCAATTGGTATAAATTCAAGATAAAAAAGACACACTTAAATTTAGCAATTCAGAGGATCTTTAGAGTTATTATTAATGACAATTTTAAATAGTTAATAATTCAATTTGTATCTATCATACATTTTAAAAAATGTGTTGAAGAATTACAATATTAAAGTGTATTGTAGAATTTTTGAAATAATCTTATTAATTTAAAAACAAATTAATTAAATTAGAATAAATAATTTAGTTTATAGAAATAATTGTTAAAATTTCATGGCATATAAAAGAATCACCACTAAGGACAAATTAATATTCTGTAAATAAGCACTTACTTTTTTCTAATAAAAACTACGAAAAGATTGACTGAATTATCACGGAACAAAAATATTTTTATTTATATGACTTTTAACATGACTAAAAGGTAATTATACCATTTAACGTTATGTTACAAAATTATAGGTGTAGTGTATAGGGTGCATTAGTGACACAATGCCTGTAGCGATTAACTAGGGGAGCTTTTAAAAGAAAGATTATCTCTATTTTATATCGTTACCCTACTTATTATTGTGTATTGCTTTATTAAAATACAGTATAAATAAGTAATCTTTACCCCGTGGGAGATGCATGAATCATATGCTGACGCACTAATTGGGCAAGCTCATCCGAAGTGACACCACGGGCTCACAGAAGACTCAGCGGGAAACGGTACTTGTACTGTGTTTCATTGCGTGAGTGAGGATATCGAAGGCCCTTAAAAGTGGCGCTTACGCGGCGTAAAAAACCGGCAACATAACCGATGCGGGGACTGTGGCGCGATTGTTCATGGGCGGCGGTATTTTCTTACCATATAGGAGACCGACCTGCTCCGTTGTCCGCTGTAGAATAATAAAGTGGCATTGAAAGATGACAAATTATAGTTGTACATATTGACGTATGAATAATTACAATTATGTGATTACTATTATTTACCAATATAATGATATGTTATGCAGGTACTAGTGTGTTGTATGTAGGTATCTAGTGATAATCATGCAGATTCACTATCGTGGCAGTAAACTGTAGCCTTTTAGGCGTCACACGTCAACAGACAGCTCTAGGGCTGTCCAACGTCTCTTCCACTTGGTTATGCCTTTTATACGGCGATTCATTACCACCCCTGCGAGGGGAAGCGAACAGATAGCCACATTTATTACTTTTGTCAGCGGAAAAATGAATTTACGCACCGCTTATCTTGATTTTATGAATGTTAAACAGTATGAATACATTATGGATTTATTACTTGCATTTTTTATGAATTTCTTGTTCGACAGATTATAGAATATTAGTGTATTTCTAAAGGATTTAAAAGGTTTTTCATCAAACACTTTAAAACTGATTGTTTAGATAAAAATAATTTTAAAAAACAATGTCGAATTCAAATATAGGTCAAATATAGGTATATATGTTCCTTTTACCTCCAGTTAGTTAGGAGGTTTAATAAACGTATATTAAGGAAAAGGATAATAGATTATCATATTAAAGATAATATAAATATTCGTATATATTCCTTTTTTATTATTATATTCTATCAAGTATTTATCTAATTTTACCCGCTTATGTAATATTAGACAAACGCTAAACTGTTTATATTCTATTCAGATATCCAATAATCTAAATAAGTATCAAAGGATATCCAGTAATAAACCGTTGCAGTAGCTTACAAACAATGTATAATATGCATGAGCGCCTCCTGATTCAATTAAGTAGCGGAATGGCTCTCTGTCATACTCAGCGCTGCAATATTAACTCATGCTGCATTCCAGTAGCAATTTACAATTTCATTCTTATATATAAACGTATACATATATTAATTAAGACACTGTGCTTCTTAATTAATGAATTCAATGAAAAATGACAAAAAATTTTCGTTACACAACAACAAAAGTTACAGATTTTAAAAAATTAATATCTTTGTAATTCTTGTATGTGCTCTCTCATGATTAATTTTATGTGTTGAGTGTGTTGGCACTAGTTCATAAAACCTTATCGTCATTCGAATCTTATTTCATTTATTTATATAAAAACTTCCAATTCAATGAATCTTAAAGTTTATATTTACCGTGTTAGCTTTAGATCAATCAGCGAAGAAATACAATCCATACAAGAGATTTGTGTGGATTATTTTCCGTAGTAAACCTCAAACCTAGTGAACTAGAAAATAGACGATACATTGAATGAATATAGGTTTTTTTTTTTGAATTTCCAAGTACCGTTTAAATTTGAAATGGCAATTAAGAATATTGCATAAACTAGAGTGGATATGAGGAGCAGGTGTGTATGTCACCCTATTTGCCGTCGACGCTTTTTAATCCTATTTTCTTTCCATGCGAACACGTTAATTATCTAGAAAACAAGCTTAATATTGCATCTGAAGTTGTAGAGAATTTTATTGAACTAGAAGGTTCATTTTTATCGGAGAGGTTTTATCTTCAAATTGTATTTTTTAATGTCATTTAGTATTCATTTTCATTGCAATAGTATTTATATATCATATTATTATTTTAGTTTGAAGTCTCTACATATACAATTTACTATTGATAAATTCAATTACGGTAAACCCCATAATTAAGATAATAAAGAAGTAAACTTGTTAACATAATAAATTACCAGGCAAAATAATAAATCTTTTACATTAAATGTTCTGTATTAATTATATATTATAAAATATCCATAGAAACCAGCAATATGAAAATTTCCACGTGGAACAGAAAGGCTATGATCAGATGTACGATGGAGAAGATCTGGAGACCCCACCGTCACCGAACAGACCACCTCCACGACACATAGGTACACTTGATTTTATATAAAATATGTACATAACAATTCATTGCTATAATTTTATAAATCTTATATTTTTTAAGGTTAAGTCGTTGCTGATAATATCACTGTCGTATCAGTATCCTAAGCATTATATAATTTTAATTTGTGATCCATATTCTAGACAAATATGTTCGCGCAGAGTGTCCATGTCTCAGCACTCGATACACGGTTGCTTTGCTTGCTTGCTTCGGATTCAGTATCATGTTTGGAATGAGATGTAATATGAGCATGGCCAAGCTTAAAATGACGGAAAAGCATAATGTAAGTATTTAAAGAACTTTAAACGAATTAATCGTATATAATAATAGTAATTATATTATTAATATAATAAAATCAAATGTTCATTGGTTTGTAATTTTAAAATTCGTTAAATTAGACTCTGTTTATGTTTTGTATTTTCCAAACTAATACGACTTGGGCACGTTCAAAAAAAGAGCGTACCTATTGTTTAAAGGCCGCCAACCTGCAGCCCTACAAGGGCTAAGGGTGTCCATGGGCGAAGGATGTCTTACCTTAGAAAATCATGCTGCTTCGCCACCGTTTCATTAAAAAAAAATAGCCCATACGGAAGAAATCGTTACTAAAAGTGTTTTGCAAACAGACATCAAACGGAGTGAAAGAAGATACACCTTTTAATTGGAGCGTTAGTGTGGAATCATCTATCGACTCGTCGTATTTTGCTGGATATTTGATCACACAAGTTCCTGGAGGTTACCTTGCGTCCATGTATCCAGCAAACAGGATCTTCGGAGCTGCCATCTTCGCTTCAGCGATTTTCAACATGGCAATACCTGGTGCGATGTCATTAGGCCCTGCAGCTGTTGTTATCTTGAAAGTGGCTCAGGGTTTTGTTGAGGTATGTCTTTATTTACTTTGAATGTTAATTTATCAATTATATTTCTTTTACAGCAATATTATAATATAAATAAATCCCTCGTAGTTATCTTTAATTATTCATTTGTATATAAACTTGAAAATGACATAAAATGCTTTTATAACACTTAGAGTTAAACTTAAAGAAATAGATTTCTTGACTGTAGCATTTCAATGTTTTGGAGAATGTAATGTATGTACGAAAAAATATAAATGACTTTGTCAAGAAATGCGACATTCATATCGGAACATACGAAATAAGCATAGACTGGTTTTAACCAGTGATTAGACTCAGTAAAGTAAGCAAATCTTTTAGAGGTAATACGCTTTTACAATATGATTCCA